>VZTO01007009.1:0-24102 GCA_013400615.1 Syrrhaptes paradoxus
GTGATTCTGCTCGCAGAAAAGTTAGATATTTCACCAAGTTATTAGTACTACACTCATACCCCCTTCCCTGTTATAACAGGAATCTCCTCACTTCTCCATTCAGTACCGTAAGCTCTAAAAAACAAGTGGTAGCTTTCCACAGGCCTTCCCTCTTTGATGCCACTAACCCCACAGACAAGGCAGATGTTTCTCAACCCAAGGACCTCCAGAAGAATAGGAGCAAAACAGTCCACTCACCAGATAGTCCCATTGCTCAATTACTTTACTCTTCACAGTTATTTTCGCAAAGTCAACACCTTCCCAAGAGTACCTAGAAAGAAACCAGGAGCACATGAGAGCCCTGAGTAAGTTCTTCACCCCAGATACGCTCTCCTGTGCAAGGAGGTGTGCCTTGGGATATAGCTGGTGGAGGGATGGTAGGTGCTGATTTGAAGCAAATTTTAAGCTCTGTGTAGGTGCTGTTTTAGAACCGTGGCAGACAGCTTCATCATGTTTACTTACCCAGAAGAGCTGAAACAGCACTACAGCTGTTCTTTTGTATCTTCATTGGTGACAGAGAAAAAAAAAAATCTATGCTACCTAGAACTGGACTTCTTGAATGGCAAACTATGGGCTAGATTGAGACCACCCAGGGGACTTCACTTTCTGGAACCCTCACTGGTGTGCCCACATCTTGGTAGAAACAGAGACTCTTTCTCACAGCTTTCCTGCTGTCTTAGTGGGCTGGTATGAAGCCATCACACACAATGACCAGCAGCCTAGGACCTGGGTATTACTTTCAGCTGAGCATAGCTCAGTAAAACTGCCCAGGAGAATTCAATAAACATTAATTTAGTAGCTGTACCCTCAAGCTTTACATTTAAGGAGTTAAACATCCCTAGCGATAAGAAGCTATTTTGTAATTGCCACAAACAGCGAGTTTATATAACTCAATATGCTACATGACACCTTCTTAGCAACCAGTTCAGTTCAGTATCAGCTGTTCTCACTTCATTAAATTGAAGCTTTTTAAAGGCCTGTCTAGAACTGACTGAGAAGGGTATTTGTCATTCTTACCCCTCTATGTTTCCTCAGATTTTTTTTTTTGTGCTTTAACAAAAAGTCTCCACCAATAACATCAGTGCATGTTTATAAGGAGGAAAAAAACCAAACCTCATTGAGAAATGAGAAGCCCACAAAACAAAACTAACCAATACACTGCACATAAGCATCCATTACTTTGAAAAGACATTTTCAAAACAGGTACTTTTTTTTGTGCAGTAGTTGATTTTATTATGCTACCAACTCTAGATCAGCACATTGTTTAATTAAAATTTGAGCAGCTCTTAGGGTGGGACATTAGAAGATTAGGCAAATTCCTCTTAGTGGGGACATGCCATCGACCATGGCATCACTTGTTGCTCATTTTCTTTGAGAGAGACAGTTACTTTTCAAGAGAGAAATAAGAGATTTTAGAGAAAAACAAAATCGAAGCCTTAGTGAACCAATAATGATTTTTTTCCTTTGTGGTAAACAAGTTGTTCTCTCTGCACAGGATCCAAAACCTGCTGAAGGTTATGGAGCCTCCCTACTTATTGAAATGGGCTTTGGATCTTCTCTAATTCCCTCCTCACGGTTTTATCTTCTTTCTAAAAGGCCAGATGCTGGGTCCATATCTGCTCAAATCTATATTTTGCTAATGGAGCTCAGGTTTCCATAGAAAGAAATGTAACCGAGTTCCCCTAATACCCATTGCTGGGTGACTCTAAAAAAGAGACTTAGTCCATCCTGCACTGGAGAGATAAGAATCATATTTTAAACCAACCTACTTCAAATGAAATTAAATAGCTGTCGGTGTTAATTGAGGACACTTGTCTGTGGAACCAAAAAATATGACTTTATTTCTTCCTTCTAAAAGAGCTGCACTTATTTCACCTCTCCAAATGGTGAGATAGGGATGACCTCCCAGGAAACTGAAGAGATAGACAGAAGTTTGTGCAGACTGCTTTTAGGGAGAGAGGAAATCTCCTCTAAGTTTTTCTTTAAATTATGTTTCACTCATCCTTAGATAAAATGACTGATAATGTATACTTGGACCTTTTAATAAAAACTTTTGGCTGTTCATGAGTGATGAATTATCTTACCTGTGCAGTGTCATACCCAAATTAAAAAAAGAAAATTACAGAAAGGGTATGCAAAAAAAAAAAAAAAGCTGCACCCAAGTGCCATGTGCCACAAACAATCTCATGCATGTGACATGGCATTTAACATGCTGGATGACAGTCTGGGCTGAAGCAGCATCACAGAGCAGCAAAAGGGCTGTTCTGTGCTTTTATCTATAGGTGGTATTATAGACCACTATGTCCTTTCTTTAAAACATCATGTAGATTAATAGAGAAATAAATCCAAATGAAACTAATACAGTAAAACAGTTTAGTTCTGCCAGCAGTTTATAATTTCCTTCAAAATACTCATCCTTTAAAAAAATTCTAACAACCTTCAGTGTTGCTGCCTTTATTTCTAGGTTATCTCTCTCAGTTAACACAAAGTCCTTAATCACTGATGATCTTTAAGGTCCCTTCCAACTCAAACCATTCTATGATTCTATAAGAATCAAAACTGAATGGCCAAATTGTCTGCAACTAAACAGGGCCATAAATTAACCTGGGTACCAGTAATGTGAAAAAATCTGTGAAAGAAAAAAAAAAAAAAACACCAAACCCAAAACCTGAACAATCTCATTCTAATACATTTGAGGGAATCAAACCCATTTTTTCCACTGATACCTAGGGGAACAGGAGAACTGCATTTTGTTTTCACACGTGAAATGAAATGCAGAATGTGCTCTCCATAAAGGATGAATACTCAGAGGAGTTTTTAGTTTTCCAGCGTGGTCTCTGCTTTTTCCTCTGCTTTTCCCACCTCCTCTCACCCACCCTGAGAGTTTTTATTCAGAAAAAGAGTAAGTATATAAGACCACCAATAAGAATGTGAAGTATTAGTGGAGGAATCTCATAGTATATCTTTACCGTGGCTACATCTAGAACTTGATTAAAAACTAATACACAACACATTGCACATTAGACTTTATTAACACCCTCCTCCCACTTCTAGTTTTTCCATTTGATTTTCTCAATTCAAGGCTTTTATCACCAGACTTGCTTGATAAAAGTCTGGCTAAATTGTGTGACACTGCAAAAAGGATTGTATTCTCAAGAACATTCTCACCATTTCTCAACTATCCAATTTTTGTCTCACTTGTACCGAAGAATACTTGCCCCTTAGGGTGTCTCCTATTCCACTTGAGTGCTGCGGTTTTTATGTTTATACATTTATTCCAACTATGTCACTAAGTTAATATTTAATGGGTGGCATTTTCCCCCACCTGCTTGGGGTTAAGGTTAGAAGAAGTTCTGCCTGAGCACCAGCAGTGAACACTGAAGTTGTTCATATTGATTGCTATCACTGGAAAACATGAATACCTGAATGATTTATAGTACTGAGAGTAGTCTCAAGGGTTTAGGACTGCAAACACCTGTCTGCAATTTTAAAGGGTGGGTGTATCAGTGCTAGGGCCCTGGATGGATTGCTCCATCCTGGGTGTGTGGTCCTGAGAAGCCTCTGCAGGTCTCTCCTTCCCTCCTGAGCTGTGTTGAGGTTCAGGCTCTCACCCCTGGTCTCTGTCTGAGCTATTGCTGGTTACTCCATGCTTGGACTTGCCTTGGACTAGAAGTCCTGGCTTAGCTGTGGACTTACCTCATCTAGTGACCTGGGGTCTTGGCTCAGCTTGGTGACCATCCGCAGACTTGCTCTGCTTGCTGCGCTTGGGCACGATGGCATAGAACCCAAAAGGTTTCTTAAGTAAGGGGCTCAGAGGTTTTTTTAGAATAAGAAATGAGCCATAGCACTCATCCTGTGCTTTGTGAAGAGGATTTGTGCAAGTATGAATCTCTAGCCCATCTGGAGTTCCAAATTCTGATAAGCAGAGAATAGCAAGGAAATACTTGGGGACTTAGCTGTGTTATAAGAAATCTTCAGTTTGGCTTCATCTAGAACCTTCAGCTGGAAGACTTGAGGAAGGGAGGGGGGAATATCCTCTTTTCTCCCCAGAGTATTTGGGATTTACAGATTTCTGTCAGCTCAAAAACAAATGCTGAGGAAGACACTGGTGGTCTTTGTAAAGAAAAATGCTTGTGCCACAGAAGGCAATGTTTTCATAAAAAAGAAGACATTTATAAAAACACATGAATGAGTACTGGTTTCAAAACCTGCAGACATGAGCAACCCATGTTTTCTACCGGCACCAAACTTTGTGAAGTTTCGAACCCAAAGTGCAACTTTACAGCACTGCTCCATTAAGAGCAGCAGGATGAGGAGACTTCAATTCATCAAAGCCATGAAACAAATCCCTGCTTAAGACATCAGGCTTCACATGAAAAAAAAAATAGGAGAAAACAGAAGCCAAAAATGCTCAATAAAACCACAGAGACTATAAATCAGCTCAGTTTCATGCAGAAAAGTTACCTTTGAAACATCCTCTGGCAAACTTGCTGAGAGTTTCACATCCCTAACGAAACCTGAGACCTGTGGGCTCGAGTTTTTGGCTGTTAACTGGGCATGAGTAAGGGAAAAAAACTACCTCCATGACTTGGGAAAAAAAAAAAAAGACATCTCTGCCTCTTCTTCCCAAGGCATTCTTGTTTTTTGGTGCTTCCACCAGGAGACGAACCCTGCAGATTTAGGAGCTGGTGGGAGACCATTTCTACTTCTTTTCAGCTCATTATTATTCTTATGGATAGAGAGTTTAGCGAGCCAAGAGAAAGTGCCAAAATCTCTACTTTCCTGGGGACAGTGGGTAAAGGGCAAGACTGCCCTGAAATTAGTAGATAAGAGCAGACCTTAACTGAAGCTTTTATCGGTTGTTTGTGTTCACCAAGGCCAGATGATTTTCAAGGAGCCTCTTAGAGATTTAAAGCGCTGATGTGACAGGAGCTCTTTGATTTTAATGTTCCTGCCCTCTTCTTGCAGCCAGTGTTTATATAAACTTGAGAAAAACTGCCACTACTGTTCATCTCCCTCATTTTTCAACCTTAATGGTAATTACATTCCATGCATGACAAGAGACTCAGCATCACATTCAAGACCAGGGCTGTAATGCTGCCTTTGACACGCCATTACTATGCATTAAGTCACAGTTTCATGGGGGGGGGTGGGAAATAACCTGTTGCAAAAGCATGGGCTTAATGAGCATTGCAAAAATGTATTGTTGATTTGTGGAAGAGGTTGCAATAAAATGCTGGGGCTTGAGATTTGCAGGAGCATCCAACTGAGGGAGGCACGACAATCCTATTGGAATTTAATGGAAGCAAAGCCTCCAGTTTCCCTGGGCTCTATTGAAATCCCAGCCTCTAAGCTTTCCATTTAAAGTGCAGTAGATTTTTTCCCCAATCTTTTGGAAGACAGCAAGGCAACCCTCCATGTGCGTAAGGGTGTTAAGAGGTAGGAGGTATATGCAATGTGGACTGGTGTCTATAGGTACCATATACAGCTCTTCCCAACCAGATGTCCATCGTTTCTAAGCCTTTCTGCATAAGTGTTTCAACTTTTACACCTAATGCTTTGGTGTTAAAGCTTCTTTCAGCACTTTTTTTCATGAAAGATCTTTTTTAGGGACAAAATTTCTATTTGTCTGTACAAGATCCTCATGGTACATTTCTTTTCTCGTTGCAACATACACAAGCATCACCTGAGACATCTCATAGCAGTGAGCAAGGGGGGGAGGCAGAACACAGAGAAGATATTTTAGTCTGGAAACAAAGTTCATCCTCAAGATCCCAAATATCATTAGCATCTGAATCACTCTCCTTCCAGCCACAGGCTAAAATAAAGGGATCACAGTGAGCGATTGCAAGCAAGTCTTGAGATAAAAGCATCTTTGACTCACAGGTTTGATCCTGAAACAAAGCCAGTCTTGGACAGCAAAAAAAATATATGTGTGTAATAGGTCAAAAGCCGCATCTGTAACTCTGCACACACAGATTCCCTAGAGGGATAAACTACAAAAAAAATAAAAAATTCACCTGCATGTTTAATCTAGCCTATGCTGAGAGGAAACAACTGGGCAGTATCCTCCTTCTAATGGAAATGGACTGTGCACCGGTTATATTAGTTTTCATTTTTTAAATTACAGATTAGATTTTAAAATTGCACACCACTTCCAAAGACCTTTTTAAAGGCCTTTTTCAGGGTTTTATCTTATGACCCTTATAGAACTTGTTTTAGATGACACAGAAAAAAAAAAGAAAAAAACTCAAACCCCAATCGATTGCTCTGGTAATGGAAATGGAAACCCTGCTTGTCCTTATTATCATGAGCCTTATTACCCTTGTCATCACCACCACCATTACGCCATGAGGCTTTTATTCTCCAGGCATTGTGAGGAGGTTCAGCGGCAGAAGGGACAAGCACCCACCCTCTCCCTGCTCAGAGCTGCTGAGCCACACTCCCATCTGTCAGTGGTTCCCTTAAGTGGCACTTTATCTTCTCCGCCTAACGACTTACGCTTTATTGTATCTGTCTCACAGTAATGCCCTGAGTTCTCTGCTAAAATCAGGGATCCCCTCCAATTAGAGCCTGTGCAGCCTTACGGTGAAAAGTCATCCTTGCCTTCCAGAGCTTTGCAATTTAAACCATCAGGACTTTCCAGGCTGGATCCCCAGTCTCTCGCGATGCACAGTGACGCCCAGGAAGCAGGGCATACAGGGCACCAAGCAGTAAAAAATCATAACTTTTCACTTGGAGTACCCACCATCCATTTCAGAAAATACAGTTCCTCTGAAGCACTACATGGCAGACCACATTTCCTATAGATGCAGAGGGTCAAATTCCATTATCCAGACTAGGTGAAAGTCCAGGTCAGCTCTAGCAACATTAATGGAAATTACTGGATTTTTAGAAGGATTAGTGAGAGCAGGGTATAGCACACAGCAAATACTTTTAAAAGATGTCACGTTAGTGACTTTTCTGCAAGCATACAAAAAAAGATAGCAGGTAAGGGAATTGTAGAAGAGCATGTCTGTAACCTCATAATTTCAGTAGAATTATACTACTGTGATTGTGTATTTCTGTAGGCATGCTTAAGCTGGAATAAGTATACATTTTTCTCCTGCGTAACATACAACAAACTGGAATTGGAGCAACCATGCAGGAAGTATAAGGCATGGCTGTGGCAATAGGATTAGACCAAAATATTTCCCCTCATCTAGAAATTTTGGCAGGATGAACAGTTCCCTCGGGTTCTCCAAATGACATTTTGCTCTACAGATCTATATATTTAAGAGAAAAAACCCTCAAAAATGTATTGTTTCAGAAAGAGGGATTTTCCAGTGCTGTTACTAATATGCTTGCAGGACACAAAGGGCTAGAGCTGGGCACCTCTGTATCCCACCATGGTGTCCACAGAAACGGTGCTTATCTGAGCATTGCTGCAAGGACGCTGCGTTGCAAAGTGCAAATGTGTCTCATGGTCTTTGAAGAGAAGGTGGTAGAAGCAGAGGGAATTGAACCTTGCTGTAAGTCCTACACTTGTGTCCTGGGCTCCAGATCCTTACTTCATCTTCAGCTGTCAGCCAGACCATCTAGAAACTCTCACATCTCTCTCCCTTTTCTGCCTTCTGCACCACTCACAGTCTAATTAGCTATTCCTATTATTGCTGCCTTTCTCCCATGATTACCTTGTTCACTCCTAACAATGAGGAATGCAATTCCCTGGCAGTTATCAGCTAATTGGGGCTGAATAAGGTCACTGGCTAGGCATTATCCTGACCCAACCAAAATGCACATTGACATTCAGTGCAAACATTATCCTCTGCAGTGAAATATCCCAGCTTTAACCAGAAGCATACCTTCCACATTTGGCTGAAGCTGCTCTGCAAAAACTCCACTGTTGTTCTGTCAGATGGATGAGGCTAAGCTGCAAGAAAGAGCCCACAGAGGGAAACAGCGCTCTACATACTGTGTAAGCAAGTTTTCTGGCAGCTTTATTCACTGAGGCATCCAATAGAGTGACTGTGGTCGACAGCAGGACCTTCATTACGCACAGTAATCACAGAGATGAACTTCTGCATCCAGCGACTCTCACGGCCACACATCACAAGAGCACAGAGAGTCTTGCTGTGTGTTGGGAGTTGATTTTCTTTTCCACTGTTTGACCAGGTTGCAAAACCTTGTTTTTTTTAAACATTCATTGTCCTCTTTAACCTTTCGAGCATCCTGGTTTTGTTTGCTAAGGGTCTGTTTATACCATCAAAGTTTTGTTGATATGTGTGTTTGAGACATGTCTATTGATCATCCTGGTGCCCGTATTCATTCACCTGTTCATGCACCACCATGCCAAATTTGTTATTCCTGATTAATTTTATAAATCTTTCAGTCATTCAGTTAGAAAATTGAAATAATACCCTGTGACTAAGGTGCCAGTCAGACAGCATGCTTAAGTCACAAAGTGATTAAGAGATTTGATGGACAAGAAGGCATGGAGAAAACATCTTTGTGCTTCATCAAATATCACCTCCTCTGCTGTTGGGAAGCGAAACCCCCAACACAGGCAGGTGTCTGGTAAGATTATGTCCCCTGGGAAGAGATTTGGGTGCCCTGTATAGATTGCTTTGAGGATCAATGAAGGAGTGGCCAGCACAGTGTGGGCAGGGAGGAGCGTTGCACCCTGCAGATCTCATGGCACCATTTTCATTTAACAAGGCTGTCAGATTCTGAGGGCTGATACCTTCACACATCCAAGGAAGTCGGTAGTTTTCCTGGCCAGTACTACTTGATATAGGTGAGAAACAAGGAGAACATGAGTAAAAAGCCTTGTTGAGCTGGGAGGTGAGCGTTAGAAGGATATACCTGCAGCTCAGGCTGGTTATACAGTCAGCAGTGGAGTGCAAAGAACAGAGAGGATGCTCCCCCCCTTCAGCGGCAAAGGAAAGGGGGTGGAAAAGGAAAAGATTTTATCTGCTGGAAAATCTTCATGTGCTGATCGTCGACACTCAAGATTTTAGATCTTCTGACAGAAATCAAAGACTTAATCAATCAAGAAGATTAGCAGTGATGAGGTTGAGGTTCAGCTCTGAAATGAAGTGATTTAACACTTGGCTGTGCAAAACACCTAGCGAGAGTTTCCTTGTGCCTTCAGCCAAGCAGAAAATCTCTGAAATTATCTAAAATAACAGCACCCTTTATGAGCTTTCATCCCCACACCATATGGCTTCAGCTGGCTGGGGCTATTTCCATGCCGTACCCTCCACTTGGTGCACGTGTGTAACCAGCAGTGTGTTGGAGATGGGGCTGCCCACTTTTCATGTTCAGGAGGCCATGTCTGGGCACTCACAAATTTCAATGGACTGAAGTATTCCAGGTCAAATTTCTAGTTCAGGATGATTTTTTAAATTTTCATTTAAAGTTGTGTAGGAAACCTGCTTCAATTTAGAGACAATTCAATTGAATGGGAGTTTGTAACTTCAGTGGTCTTTAGGCTGGGCTTTCAGGGAATAAAAGTGACTTCAGGTTTACTTCAATGTCATTTACAATCCCTATTAATTCAAAAGTGAAGAGGACGATCGTCTCTATCTGTCAGTTACTCTTGTACTAGCCTTTCTACTTTCTCCTTTCCTGCTGCCTCACAAGATAAAATGTTCTTGCTTTTGTATCTAAAAGAAATTGCTTAAAAATATACCACACTTCACTGAAATGCAGGAAGAGACAGTTTGTCTTTTCACCTTTCCCTTTAATTCCACAGACTGGGCAATGATTATTTTTTGATTGCACGTGCTGCCTCATAGCTGCCAGAAGCAGGGCAGTAGGATTCCATGCCATGGCATGGTGGAACTACAAAGCAAAGCTTTCAGCTCTAAGAAAAGACTGGGCAATATGCCTGAAGATGTGTCAGTTAAATTAGCTAATCGAAACTACGCATAGGTCGGCACTTAATTCAACACATTCTTACTGTATTTCCCTTTCAGAATCTGGTATTTATACTAGCTCAAACTTAGGCAACATGGGTGCTTACTGGTTTTATTCCTTAGGAATAAATTTGGCTATACAGCCTCACAAATTTCCTTTGGTAGTGCAGATGAGCTGCCTTATGCAGCTGTCACCCCCTTCCTGCCCAGTCTCAGGATAGAGCAACCTATTTCTTGCAGGACCGTTATGAACTCTGGCCGATCATCTCTTATCAGACGATGCATTAAGGGTTAACGTATTGCATTATGCAAGAAGGCAGGAAGTGGGCTGGCTCTTCTGATCCTACAAATATTTTGGGGAACAAAGATAACAAAACAATATAAAAACTGTCTAGCCTTTAACAGCTGAGACACTGCTTTCATTATTCATTTCCCTCAACATACACTTCTAACAAATATGGCCATCTCTTGTCTTTTCAGCAAGGCCATGTTGGCCTCTGAATTGAAAAAAAAAAAGGCAAGATAAAAGGAATTGTCATGAGTATGCATTATTTTGTAAGGCAATAAGCAGAACAGATATGAGAATCCAGTAGAGACAGACATACCCTGCTACTGTCAGTAAATGCTTTTTATAAAAGCCATAACAAACCAAAATCAGCTTAGTTCCTTCTTTCCTACCTGTTCTCAACGGGTGTCAATTTGCTATACAAAGTTGTTCCATTTCCATTTATTTCCACTTTGGCCACACACAGTGGCTGCTAAGTGATGCCATTGCCCCACGCCCCAGCTCCCATCCCCTAGCAGTCAGTGGGGACAGGAGATACTTGCCCTCATTTGGTTCCCCCCCGTGAGCAGCGACCCCAGCAAATATCTTCAGTGCAGCACCGAGGATCCGGTTTGGCTCACACTGCCAATGCAGTTGTTGACTACAGTCCCCAGATGTCTTTCTCTGTTTACATTTCCCCCTATCAAGGCTTTTTTCTAACACCTGCGGTATCAGGGTTGGGGGAGGCAGAACTGGAACTACCTCAGACATCCATTTTCCAGTACATGGGCCAGGACCTTTCCATGCCAGACAGCCCCATAGGATGTGGAGGTGATTTTCTCTCTGAATTTGCTCTCCCATGTCTCCGGTTTGATATCTCAAACTCAGCACCAAACTCTTTCCCTGATAACTGTAACTAATGGCTTTGGTGATCCAGTGGGATGTTTTGGAAAGGCCAGAATGTATCTCTCCGGGTCAGGGACTGCAGAGGTTGGGTCTCCCCAGGTCTGTGCCTCCCATGTGCTGCTTACACCCATGCTGATGCATCCCAGGACCCCTTTCTGAAGGACACCATGAGATAGGGGTGAAGAGGAATGGGGGAAGAGGACACCCAAAAAAGTGGTGGGTGGGAGAAGAGATGGAGGCAGAGAACACCATTTTTCAGGTGTGAGAAGGAGATCTGTGATTCCTTCTTCCTTTGTAGTCCAAGAATTTATTCTAATAAAGTCAGTGAAAACCCCTCTACACTAACAAGAGGTTCCAAGAGGTTAATCGGAAAACTACCTGCTGACCCCCAGGACCCAAATGAGTTGGTGTGTCTGTGTCGTGGCATCAGATTTTGGGGAGTCAGGGATGACTGTAAATCACTTAAACACTTCTGAATTTATAGCCCCTTTCCAAAAGTGACACAGATTCTTGGAAAAAGAGCTCAGCAAGAGAAAAGCACCAGAAGAAAAATAACCTGGGTAAATTACAACAATCCTGAAATTGGTATTCCCTTCCAAGTGCTTTAGAAAAAGAGAATACTAAAGTATGTGTTGTGTTCTGACCCTTTGGGCTACCTTTTCTTTGCTTAAGTTTAAACAAAAATCTGAAAATGAAACGTCAGTTTGTTTTAGGTTAACCTGAAATCAGACTCTTCACTAGTTCAACCCAAAGCATCTTTTCTTAGTTGTTCATTAGGCACCAAACAAAGTAACTCTTTGCTGATACAGATTAAATCCTTTTTAAATCATTGTGCCAAAAATACCCCTCAAAAATAATCATATGTTCTTGCTGCTCAACTTAGATGCTCAATTTAGAGCTGTCATGGAAGGTCAATGAATTTGGACTTCTCCATCATGCCAGTATTCCTGAACATTTAACGCATATGACAATATTTTCTCACAGGTCCCAAGTTCCCAAATCCACAGTTATATTTCCAAATAAACTAGCTTCATTTGCAGAGGGTGCATGTATCCCCTAAATGGATACTGAAACTTCCACTGAACCTGCTGGGCTGTCGTAATACCTTGGCATCAATAAAAAAAGTCAAATCAAGTGTGCTTAGGGGATTCGTAGGGTATTCTTCTAGCATATCAAACCGTAAAGCTTTTATTGGAAGAGTAGAACATCAACACAACTAATTGCAATGTGAATATTTTCAACTATTCCTAATAAGATCTTCTGTGTCCCCCCATTTTTCAAACCAGCAATAAGAAGTAAACATATTTGCACCTTGAGAAACATATGGGCCATTTACAATTCAAAATATTTTCCATGCCTTCTACTATGATTGAAAAGATCATAATAGCAGATTTGATTTTTTCTTTAATCCTTTTGAGAAACTGAATCAGCTCTGACATCTCTACTTTTCTTCCAAAAAAAAATGAAATATTTGAATCAATTTTTAATAAGATTGTAATTGACAAATCCATCGGAACATTAGTGAACGTTTAAATACTAATTAGCTAAGCCACTGCTAATCTCTCCTCAGCAGAGCTCACAGACACAAATGTCAATTAAACCTGAGTTTGTCCCCAAGGAAAGAAAGGTCAGAGGGGAGTGTTCAGTCAGCTGTGAGATTATGTTAACACAGCGTTAGGAGTAATAATCTCTGGGAAAAAAAAAAGCTAAACTTTTTTTTTTTAAATAATTACATTAATATAGGGTGGAGAGAGGAGAAACAAGGGAAGAATTACAAGAAATGCATCAACAGCTGTTACCTCTTTACCAACAAACCAAACAACCATCAACCCATTGCCTAAGGAGTCAGGAGACAGTTCATTCCCTACTTACAGCTAAATCATCGCGTGTCTCAAGCAAATTCCCACTTGTTTCCACCAGGCTAAGATTTGGGGTTTTTTTTTACTCTTGAAATGACTGAAAAGTGTATAAATTTGAGGCTTTTTTCCTCCTTTAACAGCCCCCCCCCATCATCTTCCCAAAAGAAAAGTACATCTCAAGGTCTTGCACTCCTACGTCTGCCCCAAGACCTGTGGATCTATTTGCTGTCACTAGCAAATACAGGACAGCAAAATAAGTGGTGTGTGCTCACCGTGCTCTCCCGGTTTGCTTCCTTTTGCTTTTCAGAGCACTTTATCCCAGCCCTGCACTTAGGCAGGCGGATGGCAGTGAGCACACAAACAAACCCATTAAAGTCAAGGGACTTTTCCTGCACTTTGAATTACACAGCTCCTTAAGTGCTTCAGTAGACCGAAGCCATAACTCACTAGGACTGGCAGAACAGGGGTATGTTTAAGTATATGTTGCAATGTTTCTCCAGATTATTTATTTATGTTGCACTGATGGACTTCAGCACCTGTTTAAAATTAAGCACTTGCTTCCTCAAGGAAGGACTTGAATACCTTCTTTTCTGGTTGTATCTAGTATCCCTTCTTCCCCATGCGATATTCCAAGGGAAGGCTGCCACAGAGAACATCTCCTGAGATAGAATCGCAGAAGCACATCTCTACTGAGAATGCAAAATTGGTAATTTCAGACCAGGAGGGAAAGCACACAATAGATGATTCCTGACCCCCAATCGCCATTGTGAGAAGTGTGTAAATTGACAGCTCCCTCTTATCAGAACATGGTCCTTGTATTGGCCTGCTATGTCAAAAACTTATATTTTATATAAAATTTGTCATGGGCAGCCTGAAGTTAGAGCCAATATAAGGGCACATAGAAAGTGTTTTGAAAAGCCAAAAGCATTGAAGTGACATAGCCTGATGAGGTCTAATGTGCAACATATGGATTCTCCTTGCTCTTGGGAAGCTTTAGCATTAGAGCCTCTTAACTTTGCTTAAAAAAAAAAAAGCCCAAATCTTATAAACCATTCTTCCAAAAAACATGATTAAAAAATCCCCAGTATATCATAAAAAAAAAAAAAAAGTTCGTGTACCATGCTGGTTAGTAAGCTAAGTATAAATTGATTTATTTAGGAGCTTTGGAGAAATCTCAGCAGAGAAAAATATTACAGCTTGCTGTCATAATTTCCTAAAGTTGAAGTGTTCATAGATTTGTAATGCTCCAAGTTAGGAGGAGCCTCTCTGTCATCCACTCTGACCTGTTATATATCACAGGTCATTACATTTCACCAAGTTACCTTTGCATTGAGTCCAATAAATCATGTTTTGTTAAAGACTATCTCCAGAAAGGCATCCATCTGGATGTAAAGACTTTAGGAGCCAGAGAATCCACCCTCCTCCCCCCACCCCAGTGTGTTCCAGTGATTAGGCTCACTCTAATAAAAACACATGTTATTTTCAGCTTAATTTGTCCTGCTTCAGCTTCCAACCACAGATTCAGGTTATGCTCCACTTCGCTGGACTGTAAAGCTCTTTGCTGTCTAGCCTTCTCGTGAAGTAATCAACAGAGCAGACCTTTGTGAGAATAAATGTTCATAAGAAGCTCCATCTCAGTAATTTCTGTACAACCCTTGGTCTTGTTTTATAGCTGTTTCTCTGCTCCCTGGGTATACACCTGACATGCAAAACTTGCTGACTGTGCAGTATGTCAGTATCGTTCTCACCAGTTCCAACCACAGACGAGCTCAGAGCTCAGTAATATCTTTATTCATGCAGAAGTTACTGGAATATTATTCTGCAATTCCCTGCTTTCCTTCTGGTCCAATATAACTGGTAGAGCCTTTTGTTTTCGAGGGCACAGCCCCCTTTCTTGTAGATGAGGTCTGCATTTTTTATTCTAAGGTATACAAACTGGTATTTTAATTGTACCACTTCATTTCACCAGGCTATGCTTACCAAGGCGTTCAGACCAGTTTATACCCCTGCTTAGTATTCTTGACTTTTACCATTCAGACAGTCTTTGTCTTATCTCCAGACTATGATTTTACTTCAACTCAAAGATAAAGATGTTGAACTGCCAGGTCGAATATGAATTGCCACTGAACCAAACCAGAAAAATCCACATTCAAATAAAATTCCTCATTTACTTGCCACTCCTTCAAGGTTTAGTCCATCTAATACGTACCTTATTAACAACATGTAATGTTAATTTTTTTCTGATAAATGAGATGCAGAAGGTAGTGTGATAGATACCCTACAAAACTGTATTACTCCTTATAACAATAACCTTTGTAATTCCAGCAGAGGAAGACATCAGCTTTGATCTAAGACCTTATATTAATTCTGTTCCTCTCCTTGAATATTTTAATCAACAGAGCCTTGTAGAAATCCATTAGTTACTTTGACTGAGCCTGATGTTTGGTTAACTGGTTAAAGCTATCCCACCTGTTCTTTGTGGCTGTTAACTGTCTTTTTAATAGGTCAATATTGGTAGTTTTATAGAGCGGCCCAGGTCTTCTATGGTCCAAAATTCAGTTTAAATGAGCCCAAACTCACATATTTATGGTCTGAAAATGCCTATTTTGCAACCACTTCAGCATGCAAAGAATTGCATTCATGTGGCCTTGCTTAAGTAATTTATGGGTCTTTAGGAAGTGAAGTCTTGAAACACACCCTTTTAAAGCCCCAGGAATCAAAATCAGAGGTCTCTGAAAGGAGTAAGGTGATGCTGCATGATTGGTACAAGTGTAGATTACCCTCACTTGAGACCACTCGCATCCTTCAGTCATTTTACAGAAACAGCTCCTGAGTAAACACAGTTGCCTGAAGATGCTATCTGCGCACAGAAATCTGTAGGTATGCGGAAACTATAATTTACTGCAAATTAATTAAATCTACTGCAGGTATCTCCGGGCCAGGCAGACACACACACATGCTGAAATGTTTATTTTGCCACTTGTTCTGACACTGGCAGCCCTGAGTGGGGGAGATGCAGTGGATTTATCAGCTCTTCTCCCACTTGAATCCCACATGCCAGCAGGGAGCGTGTCCGCATCCCCATCCCATACGGCTGCCTGTTGCCCTGCAGTATCTTGTTGGGTTCCAGGCCTCTTCCTTAAAATTATCACATCCCACTTCCAGTCACCATTGGGTCTAAGTCACGCTTGCCAAAACTGATAGAGTTGCAATTTTGACATGTCTAAATTGTTACACAAGCAGAAATCTCCTTGTCCCTGATGGCTTCCCCTCCAGCATGGACAATGTTGTCCGATAAAGCCCCCATTTGCTCCAAAACTAAAGTGATGCAGATGTGTTTTATACTGCGCAAGAGAGAACGCAGCTGTTAGAGCTGCACAAAAATCCTGACTTCAGTCCTCATCTTCAGATAACTCCTACTGTGTAATATGCTCAGCACCAGGGGAAATATCAAAGGGTGCTTCCAAATGACATTTTCACAGAAAATCTTGCTAAACGGCAGACCAAATCCTCAGCTGGCCTGCATCAGTGAAGCCACGGGAGTTGATCTCACTGAGAATCTGGTTCGCCATCATGTACATAGAATTAACATGGCTTTGCTTGCCACTAACAACTAACAAAATAAAAATAAAGTCTGCAGGGCTATAGCAGAGTGTTTGGGGATTTACCTGAAGCATGTGTTGATCTTTTAACTGGTGCAGAACCTGGGGCCTGAGATGATGACCTCAGTGTGGAAACGTAGATTGATCAGATACCTAATCTGCAGCATGTCTTTCATCCCAGAGTGGTTTCCAAACATTTATTGTCACAGCTTGCTTTCCCTGATAGCTCTCCTGGTACGTGATCACCCTGTTTTCCAGGGGCCTGGGCTCCAGTTCAGCACAGCTAGTTACAGATGCACACCTGGGCCATCACTTTGGCGTCAGGGCTGCAGTCAGAGCTCTTTGACATTTCCTAGGCATGGACATTTCTAGTATCCACAGACTTTTGGGGCTTTGTAGGACAGGATGACCTGAAGCACTCAGACTTCAAACACCAGGAACTGGCACTTTCCCCATCTGCAAGAAGCCTGGAGGAAATGGAAGCCCAAGGAAATGGAAGCCCAAGGACCAGCAGCCCCTGCTGGACCCAACCATGGGCAGCGGGGATGGGTGAGCTGCACTGCAATCCCTGGCATCGAGGCCTGGGCTTCTCTAGGAAAGGGGGCTCTCGCTCCCTCCACACCACCCGGCACATTGTATATAACAGACGCTAGCACAGATACCACCAGACAGGTCTGTCCCCTCTGCAGTGTGCGCCCTCATCATCAGCTGTGCTCTCCTTACAAGGCAATCAGTGGGTATTTCATGACACAAGCGTGGTCGAAACAGGACGTGGGTTTTGCTTACCTGGGCAGCATCCATACGCCTTTAAAAATGTCAATCAAGGTACCTTGCAGATCCCAAACTTTTCAGCTCCGACACTCAATAGGCCAGCAGAGCCTAGACAGCACCATTATCTTTTGAATACTTGCCCGATATGCTAGGAACTCATTAGTTTGGAGGGTTTGTGTGAATGCAGCTGATTATATAGTTGGAATCTGGACACTTGCCACCACTCCTTTCCTTCTCCTGTCCCTCCTTCTCCTTCCTCCTGTTTGACCTTTGCTGCTCCCCCCATTGACCCTATGGGTGATGAGCCCTGTGCCCCCAGCTGATCAGCCCCATAGTCTCCAAACAAAGCCCGAGAAGCCCTCCTCCTTGGTGGGGCAGCTGCCCAGCATGGGCAGCTCCAGACCCTCCATCATCTTGCCATGGCACCAGGGCCATGTGCTGCCTTTTATCTGCAGATGGAGTGAAGGATCGCTGCTGTGGGATCCACAGAAGTCTTTTTTGGTGCATTACCACCACACTAGCAAACTGCAGTGTACAGCAGTTCCCACATCCTGGATAAAATTTCTCCCTCCCTCCTCTGATTACTGCTAACTCATACTTTCCAGAGCTGATCTATCCCAGGCCTCGTAAAAATGCTTCAGAACAGCCAAAGATTCTTGCTTTCAGAGCACACCAGATTCCTTCCAGCACCAGGTATTTTAAAAAAAATATGTCCTTAGGGAGGATGCCTCTCCTAGTCCAACTCCTACATACTGAGGCTTTGCACCTACTTTAAATCACACAGGGTGTCAGCTGGGCTGAACTATTATTATTCTTCTTATTATTAGCACTGTCAGGGTCAAGACCTGTTTATTCTGGTCCCTGCCTCTCGCTCTTAATGGGCAAAAAGGAGAGGGAGAGTGGGAGGATGGAGGAAACAGCTGAGCTCCTCATGGAACTGTGGCAGCAGTGTGGCAGCAGCTGGAGTAAAATGCCAGACTTCCCTAAATCTCTGCCCAGCACCCTGTGCCTTCCATAATTTACCCTGTGCCTTTGGTCACTGACTTGCTCTGTATCTCCACAGATGTCCTGCTCCTACTTTGCGTCTGCTTTTCAGGAGCCATCGGTACTTAAGTGAGGTGCGAGTCACTACAGGTGACTAGAGTGCAACTGGGCTACCGTGGGCCAAACCCATCTCCGATGAATAGATACCTTCACCTCAGTGGGCTGGGGCGGGCAGAGAAGGTCACCTGCCCATGCTCAGCTAGGACCGGGATGCACTACTCCTAAGATTGTGCCTCCAGCCCTGTGTTCACATTGAAAGCCATGATGCCAAAAATGTGCACTCACATTCACCCTTACCAATTGCTTTCACTCTGCCCATTACCAGGCTGTTTTCAGCTGCTTTCTGTTTATTCTAACACACTAAAAAATGGACTGTTGTCTTTCACTGGCATTACTCTACAGAAGAAAAACCTACAGAGGTAGCAGTATGCTACAGCAGAGCCAAGCAGCAGGAAAATATCCCCCTGCTATATCCCAGGGAAAGTTTATCAAGAGGCAGCAAGCTGAGCCCCACCTGGCTCCTCTGAACACCTATCTGAACACCTATCTTATTCTTTCAAAGACTCCACAAGTCATCTGAAGAAAAGAACCAAAGAGAACCAACAACTTTAAACCCTCCCACACGTAAACACACTCCCATAACAATGAAAATGGAATATACCTGGCTATCAAAGCCCTTGACTTTCTCCTGGCTTGGCTGGTGGGAAAACAGACAGGTGATGAAAGAAGAGTACAATAGAGACCCTTGGTTTTCTTGTTCCCTACAGCCACGACCAGCACATCCCTTCCACCCCCAGTATCACATATACCTGCCTGTAGGGACTGGCAGCCCTATGCAAGGAGCTGTGCAGATACAGAGGAAAGACTAGTCCCTGCTGCAGCCATTTTATGAACTAAGTACAGTTTAGGCATTAAAGTTAGTTATTCCTGTTACTGCACCTGTTTTTGAGGGGTCATGGAGATGTGTGTATCCGTCCCTTTGCTCCACTTTATATCATGTAAGCACATGTGAGTCTCACACCAATACAACAATGCCTACATCAATAAGTTGGAAGAGTCATCTACTTCAAAGGACGTTGGATACAGCCCTCTGAAGATGATTAAAACCAGTGGGACTATTCTGCAGATTCTGGATGAAGCCCCGCTTTATGGGGTTTCTATGTTGACAGATTGGTCCTGCTTCAGCAGTGCTTTTCCCCCCAAAACAGCAGATCCCCCCCATTCCTCACACCAGGCAGAACATCATAGCAAACAATCAGATGTCTGCAACAAACATCTCTCCTAGCCAAAAACCCATCCCACAGACTTAATAAGTTATTGTCTTCTTAAAAAGCAGCAGACACAGTGATCACCCTCACTAAGGAAGCAGGACAATTTTCTTCTATAAAATGCCAGCTTTCATAGATGTTGTAACTGGTCCAAAGGGAGAAGTGGAGTAGTTTAGTAGCTGGAGGACAAATTCACAGCTTCCCCATATGCTGTTACCCAACCAGGGGGGAAATGAAAGAGGAGGGGGGAATTCGCAGTGCTGAACTTCTCTTTTTCTTCTTTTCCTTTTGAGTGCACTGCTTTCGCTGTGGGGCAGTGGGTCACTTGGAGGGATGGTTCTCCTCCCAGCAGCCAGACCGAACACATTGGTTCAGCTTGCTTTCCAGGCTCATGGCAAAACATCCTGAGCCAAGGCCCTTGAACTTTAAAATTCATTGCCCCTAATAATCTGCCAGGGTCCCTTACTTGCCAAGCTGCAACCTGTATTCTAGGGCTTTTTGACTTAATCTGTTTTTTAATTATGTTTCGTTTTTATTTTGTTGCCCATCAGCGAGGTATCATTGTATGACTATATCCGCCATCTGAAGGAATGAATGCATGCGAGGATGCCAAGCTTTATTCTGAATTAAATCTACAGAAACTTGCATAGAATAAAGACGTTTAGTGTGCCATTAGTTTACATTAATGGGATACAGGAGCACCTGTATACCCTGGGAGTTAGAGAGATATGGAGCTATTAAAAAAAGCCCAAAAACCAAAAAAACACACATAAAAAAGCTGACATGCCCATACAGCTACAGCTGTTATTCTGCATCTTTATACATCTAAAACAGCCAAAACTGTTTCTAAAAGCCTAAAAAGGTCAACTGCTAAAACCAACCACCCTGATTTGTCATATAAACACATTATATGCCTTTTGTGCATAATACAGAAGCACACATCCATTCACTTCAGCTTAACCTTCCTGTTCCTTCTTCAATCCTCTTATTTCTCATTATAGAACGGTTTGAGTTGAAAAGGACCGTAGAGATTATTGCATTCCATTTAAATATGTATACACACACCTGTGTTAACTTCTGTTACAGTGGGAGCATGAACACTTTTTACTAGAATTTCACCATCTTCCTAGCAGCAAGGATTTCTGGGGGACAGTAACAGCAGTTTTGTAAAACCACCTTGAAGTGCCCCAGTGGTACAACCGCAGATTCATTTCACCCAGTGATTACACTGTGCTTTCTCCAGCTTCTTTCCTACAGGTCCTGTTGGATAAATACATTGCCATTTACATTTGAATCCCTTTTGCTGGTGGTTTAAAAAAAAAATAACCCTCAAACCAGAAAAGGATTGACACATACTTTACTTACCTGAGCCGTACAGAAATTGCTGGCATTGCAATACCAGTACTAACCAGAAATTCCACTTTTTTCTTCTTTACAGTGTTGTTCTTGTTCAAGACTGTTGGCTTTGAGACTAAACTTTGCCCAAAAGGGTTTCCATCTCACACAATGATCTTCTCTTCCCTTTTTCCATTTTTTTGTTCTCTTCATTAACAACTAATCACACCCAGTATCTGCAGTCTCTCAAGCACAGAAATTCTCATATTTCAGCACAAAGTCATGTACCTGGTTATCCCAGCTAGCATTTTCTGGATCTGAATGCATAAAACATCTGAGGCCTGATGCTTTGTGGTTGCAGTGGCAATCTAACATTGAAAAATGCCCTGTGGGGAACTTATGTCTTTTACTGTGGCTTTGTTTTCTTGTTTATTGAACAGAATTGGTTCAATTGTTAGCTATTCAAATTTATAAGTTACGCTGACCAAAATAATTCTCTAGCCAAATGGCAGAGAGAAACCCTAAGGCTCTGGGTTTTGGTGAGATGAAATCAGTTGTGTATTAACTAGGTTTTAAAGCATTTGATCAAAGTGCATTCAATAGAGCCCCCCAAAACCATCCAGCCCTCTTGCTCACCATGTTCCAATCTGCTGCAGTATTCTATGGGAGTGGTGGTCGCATGTATCTGTGATAACATAATGTTATCCACTAAGTCTGCCTGTGTAAGCCTTTTGCATGAAAAGAACCTTGGTTTGAAAGTGGTAACTCCAAAGACTGGACATCTAAAGTGTTGCCAAAGCAACAAGGATGCTTTTTGAGCTCACTTTAAATGTCAGCATAACCAAATCAAGCCTTCTCTTACAGCATCACACTTCAAAATATAAATCAGAACTTCAGCAAGTGTGTTGCCTGTCTCCTTGAATCCCTCTGCTCCTTTTTTGATCTGGTTTTTGCCAACTTGCTGTACAACTTCTTTCCCCAGACTGGGCAGAACGGCTCTTCGTAGTACTATTTCTCTGCTTTTGTAAAAACTATAGCAGAAAAAGTAACTTGGGCAATGGGTTATCACAGTTTCCCTGTCCCAGTTTAAAATAAGCGAGACCTTTTGAACAAATTCCAGGCTTTCATTTCTTTCCCACAACATGCACCCCACCCCATTCTTCTATTCCCAATGCTATTTTAGCAGCAAGGTGAATTTTTGCAATGTTGTACTAGGACCAGGGAACTAGAGGGAGAATCATGTGCCTCTTCCCAACTTTATAAAACATGCTACACAGACCCATGGCATTTACATCCCCACAAAACATGAGCAGCATCCCTGAAACAGCAGAAAGAGCGAGGGAGAATCAGACGCACAGCATTAAATATTGACTGTGCTGATACACATGTGTGTGCACACGAATCTGCCCAGTCAGAATTTCTGTGGTATTTGAAAGGACAGTAAACCCTGAAGAGCCTGAATGCTCACAGGGGAGCTTATCAGTTGTTGATGAGGCCCTGTCCAGCCTTACAGACAGCCAGTTTCCTTCTGCGCTGGGGCACTAGTTTGCTGTGGAGCCAGCAGAAAGGTGATAAGCTGCGGAGAAGATTTTTTAGGAGTCTTGCCTATCTTTCACACCAAGTGGCCAGAGCACATTTTCCACAGTTGCCACTTACAGATAGGCTGGCTCCTCCCAGATAAGCTCAAGAAAGAAATAGGAAAATGGGTTCCAGTTTGCTTCCTCTCACAGTCCCATAGGACTCTGAGGTTAGGCCAGACTTTTTTTTTTTCCCCCTTTTTAAATATATAAATCTCCCCAAGCTTAAAGCTGTGCCAGACAAGGTAGCTGTGGAGTTGACTCAGAGCAAGAGACAGATTTCAGCCTGGCTATCAGCAACTCCCCGTCTGCAACTGCTAGGCAGGAAAAGGCTGCAAGTTCTGCCTGTTGATAGCAAAAGCCTCAGCTAAACTGAGTGGCAAAACTTTTTTTCAACCCTTCTGGAGGAAAAGGGGTTCTTACAAAGTTTACCTTTTGCCAAACCGCAAGCAACTCTTTCAGGGTCAGGCACAGAGGTGAGGGCAACGCAGAGCAGGACAGCATTGCCGCTTCACTGGGAAGCACCGTGGGATGCCCAGCTGCAGGACAGGGCAGCCTCATCCCTCACTCCCCAGGCTTGTTTCTCTAGATACTGTGGGAAATGCAAAGATGGGGCAGCTGGGGTTAGCCTTTAGGGGAGATAACATTAGGAAGCTCCATGGGGGGGTTTGAGTTGGTGTCCGAGGTTGCTGTATCTTCATCTTCGAATGTTTGACCCCCTTGCAATCACTAGAAGCGTCCCAGAGCATTATCCTGGTCACTGTTTTCCAAGGTTGCATATTTACACTTGCAGGTTAAAACATTTTGCCCTCAACTTCTGATGATGACAAGAGTCATCTCAAGTTGCTTGCATATATTTTTGTTTAAAGGTCCCCTTGGGATAACGCTATTAGCACATAACAATGCACAATCTCTATAAATCTGACATCCTGTAGGTCTGTGGTAGAACTGCATCGAGCGGATGGTTTTTCTTTTACAGCCCAGAGAAACTCTGCCAACTGCAACATTGCATTACCCCCTCAGAGAATCCAAGTGAGCCATCCTTGTTATTGCCTTCCACCAAAGAGCCTCCCAGCAGAAGAAAGAGATTTGACCAAAAGTCTATGTGATGCTTCAAAGGCTCAGCTGAATCTTTGCTGCTCTAAGGCAGAAATTTGAAATAATAGAAAATCCTGTGTTGGAGCACTGCTGTGCCAGCTCTTTCACAGAATTNCTCAGAGAATCCAAGTGAGCCATCCTTGTTATTGCCTTCCACCAAAGAGCCTCCCAGCAGAAGAAAGAGATTTGACCAAAAGTCTATGTGATGCTTCAAAGGCTCAGCTGAATCTTTGCTGCTCTAAGGCAGAAATTTGAAATAATAGAAAATCCTGTGTTGGAGCACTGCTGTGCCAGCTCTTTCACAGAATCACAGAATGTTAGAGATTGGAAGGGACCTCGAAAGATCATCTAGTCCAATCCCCCTGCCGGAGCAGGAACACCTAGATCAGATCACACAGGAACGCATCCAGGCGGGCTTTGAATGTCTCCAGAGAAGGAG
>VZTO01007009.1:25443-151085 GCA_013400615.1 Syrrhaptes paradoxus
CCAGAGAAACTCTGCCAACTGCAACATTGCATTACCCCCTCAGAGAATCCAAGTGAGCCATCCTTGTTATTGCCTTCCACCAAAGAGCCTCCCAGCAGAAGAAAGAGATTTGACCAAAAGTCTATGTGATGCTTCAAAGGCTCAGCTGAATCTTTGCTGCT
The DNA here is from genome assembly GCA_013400615.1 of Syrrhaptes paradoxus. Taxonomy (NCBI): domain Eukaryota; kingdom Metazoa; phylum Chordata; class Aves; order Pterocliformes; family Pteroclidae; genus Syrrhaptes; species Syrrhaptes paradoxus. The sequence goes on from VZTO01007009.1 coordinate 25,605, forward strand.
CTAAGGCAGAAATTTGAAATAATAGAAAATCCTGTGTTGGAGCACTGCTGTGCCAGCTCTTTCACAGAATTACAGAATGTTAGAGATTGGAAGGGACCTCGAAAGATCATCTAGTCCAATCCCCCTGCCGGAGCAGGAACACCTAGATCAGATCACACAGGAACGCATCCAGGCGGGCTTTGAATGTCTCCAGAGAAGGAGACTCCACAAGTCTTTCTTGCTGGCATATTTTCAAGTATTGCCAGCATTTTGAGGTCAATGTGTTAACAAGCAAATGGCTGGAAAAGTGGGGGGAAAAAAAAGGATTTTGAAACTTTCATTCCCAGTTCAAAGTATCTTTGGAGCCTGAGGCCAGAGTTTTCATGCTGCCTGTGTGTCCCCATCTCTCCTGTTTCATGAAAGCGCTGTTATCTTCTACTTCTTGAGGACACAAATCAAATGCCTCTCAGCAGAGCTCCTCTTCCTGCAAGCTGTGATAATTTTGTCTGCTAATGCACAGAGATTGTCCCCAAAACATGTTCACACTGGGCTCGTGCAGCATCAGGAGAAAGCAGCCTTGATGCATATCAGAAAATAGCTCTCCCACCTCTAGCCCACAAAGGGAATGGAAAAGAAGCTTATTTTGATTTTCGCATGGTTTCCACAAATTCTTGCAGCCATGCAGACGCAGCATTGCCAGCATCCTCCACAACTGGTACCCACCGTAGCCCCAGCAGCTTCACCCAGAGGCTTCGCATTCCCACCTCCATTCCTTCACAAAGCAATAATGCTTCTAATTAGCACCTGAAAGTGGGGCAGATGCAGGATGGGGAGACATGGAGGTGGCTCCACTGGGGCCATTGCGCTCCCAGTGGCAACAAGGCGCCGGGAAGAGGAGAAGCTGAGAGATAAGAGAGGGCAAGAGGGCAATATTTTGCTGACAGAAAAGAAATATGCTTGGGACTAATGTCTAGTGCCAGTGATACTTTAATCTCACTGGCAGGGAGCGGCTCTTCCAGGCAGGCAGAATTAATTTGGTGTTTTGGTGTCTCCCCACGGGTAGATGCGCAGATGGACAGGCACACTCCCTCCACGGCGCGCCACCCCGGCGCTGGGGCCAGAAAATATTCCCTGACCCGGCAATCAAGAATTCATTAAGGAAAAATAAACTTGAGGTCCCGATTTTCCCTTCAGGGCGACTGTTATGTCGGTGTCACCAGGAACCACAGTGAAGTGGCTCCTGACCCGTGTGGTGCAAAGAAGGAAAGAGCCAAGCCTGCAGACTGCCGGGCCCCCAATCCTATTTAGCAGAAGCAATTAATGAGGCACCGCTGTGGCTGAATTGCTTACTGCAGGACCACGTCCATGACCCCTATGTCTGTCAGCAGCAACAGCAGCTCTGACCTGGCCGAAACGTTCTTGGTGCTACCAAGAAAGCTCAGCATAGGGGTGGAAAACCGTTGTTCAGAAGGGCCCCTTTGCTCCTCCAGCTACGCAAAGGAGTCACACATATGCACAAGGACATCCCTTCTAGAGCCACCCATGTCACAAGGATAGACATCGTCCTGTCACAGCCACAGCAGTGTTTTTCTGCATCCCCATTTGCAAAACACTTGTTCCTTGCAATATCTTGATGTTGTCCTTGTGCAGCATTTCCCAGAGATGCAGAGATAAGAGATTGCCACCAGCTTCTCCTACAACAGACCCATAAACCCCTTCCCCAGCACAAAAACCTGTCATCTTACAAGCTAGCGTTCAGCCAGGGAGATTTTACTAATTCCTGTCTTATACCTGATAATGAAATAGTTCAAAATACAGGGTGCAGGAAAGAGGAAGCTTTTGACTGAATTTATACCACTTAGTACAGTTCCTAAATTTATGACTGTCTAACAATTTAAAAAAAAGTAGTTGTATAAGTTATACAGACAGGCTGCTTGTGATAGCTGCCTGAGTTAGACCTGGACCTATTAAAGCATCCCAGCTCACCTAGGGTGGCAAAAGCAATTCAGACCACCCCTTTGACATGGGTGGATCATTCTCAGTGCCTGCTGTTGGCACTCAGTTCAACCTTTATGCCCAACTGCAATATTCACCTAGAGTATTCACCTAGCACAACTAGATGAATTCTTATTGTGGATGGACAAGAAAGGAAAAATATGATTTTGCTCTAGTTTAATTTCTGGAACATCAAAGGGTGATCCAAGGGAAGAAAAAAAACCTCAAATTTTTTTCAGCTCATTCTTTGCAAGGTAAAGAAACTAGTCCTGGAGACATGTTACTGTAATTTGTCAGTGTATCACATGCTACTACTGAGATCTTTCCCTGTAAAGAGCCTCCAGTGTGGTCCAAAACAATAACAGAGTATTTGTCAGGCAGGAAGAAAATCCACAGAGTTTCATTATGCTGAGGGACACCAAAAACTGAGGAACAGACAGTGGAAAAAACACACTGCTGCAGCCTGGGAGCAGAGGTCTGCCAAATCCAGAGATGGAAAAACAAAAGGGCTGTAACCTATACTGGATAATATCAGAGGCTAGAGTAAAAAGGTTAAAAGAAATCATCCCTTTCTAACATGTTTATTGCCTGCCTTTGTTTAGCCTTACAAGCCTGAAGGCTCATTTTTCCACTTTTGATTGCTAGTTTTGAGGATTTTTTTTGTCATCTTTTTGTACAAGATGTTGCTTTTCTTCAACGAGCTTACATAGACTTCAGTGCAGAACAAGGATGTTGGTCACTCCAGAAGAGGAAACACCAAATGAGTATCCAAACAAGGGAGGAAAAAAACCACATCCCAAACAAGACCGATCCAGCAGAGACATGCACAGGCTCCCTCATAAAATGTGGCCATCAATATAACAAAGAGAATTTAAATTCCTGCCAGCCCTCTGATAGACATTGTGCATGCTGGGCCTGGATATTTCCTCCTCTTCCTCTCTGCCTTAAGAGGGGATGTTCTTTGAGCTGAACACGAAGCTAAGCCTGTCAATAAAGATTTATTGCCTTGCTGACAAAGTCTACCAGTTGCTGGCAGCACTGTCAGTCATGGAGAGACTCAGAGAAGGCAGGAGCATAAGAGTTGCTCAAGAAAGCATCACTCAGAGTGATGGGTACATAACCATTGTGTATGTTTTCCTAAACTACCAGCTAATTGAGGTGGGAAATGACTTCTCAAGAAGACGGACACTCCTCCTGATCTTGATTAACTCCCTTCGTACTGTGGTTTACAGAAATACGTCAGTGTTCTCCATCAATCTGCCAGCAAGTCTTTTCTCTAACATACTTCAGCTTGCTACTTGGCCTTTCACTGCAGATAGGTGCTGCCACGGCTGATAGAGCTCCTGCGTGACATCGGGAAGCAGCACTGCCTCTTCCCTCTGGTGCTGACCTTCCTCCTTTGAAACAAAAATGAAGCAGGTCAGCAAATTTAAAAAAAAATATACCAACTAAAATAGTGATATTTTGACTCTTCAAAGTATTATTTTTCTTGAAATTGAAAGGGATTATACAACACCTCAGTAGGGCAATTTACATTGCATGCAGGAAGAACAGAAGTTGCAAATGCAGGTTGGGAAACACCTGCTGGAGTTGCCTAATGGGAAAGGAGATGGGACTTCCAGCTGACCATGACTACTCATAAAGCAGCAATGTGTTCCTCTGTAGACTGCTTGGCACATAGCTGTCCTGCCTCCAGACCCTTTCATGCATCCTCTTTTCATAGGGTATCTTCCTCTTCCTGGACCACCACATTGCTCTGCTACCCTAGCAGCAACCTGTATGTGGGCTAGTGGTCTGCTGCAAGAGGAGACATGGACTAGGGAGACTGGAAGAGGGCATAGAGGGAGCAAGCAGAGACTAGAAAGCATGGCTTTGAAGGAAAGGTCAAAAGAATCAAAATACCTGCTGTGTGAGTTTAAAGAGATATGGGGAAGGGATATTTAATTTGCTTGTTGTCTATCAGAAATAATGCAATATGTAAAAAACAGAAAAGGGGAATGGTAACTAAGTCCATACATCTCTCAGATTCCTAATAGCCCTGTGGCTACAACGTATATTGGTTTCAGGTTAGGCTGTCAGATGAATGGCTCCTTGTGGATGTTCTATATTGCTTCTTTGGGAAAGCTCCCCTTTTACTCTCTATACAGCATCTAATTCAGTAAAGCCCTGCTCCGAAATGAAAGTCTACAGGCAACAATACAGAAGTCCACTTAAGAAAAGCTAGACAGTGTTAATGGCTGGAATAGTTGGCAGGGAATATTCTACTCACTTAATCTGCCATTTGGTCATCACTAAGTCTACATAATATTAAGGATCCAAAAAAACACCCAAACCAGCTTCAGAATCCATATTTTTTTTCCATTAACCTAGAATTTAGGTGGTTGGCATTTGAACTTCATATATATATATATATATATATATATCGTAAAGAGATAAAGACCAAGAAAGCTTCAGTTAATATGCAGAATGCTAGTAAGCTAAAACTTTTGCTATGTTTATTTTTTCAAGTTCAGCAAAAGAAAAATCTTTCTCATTCTTAAATGTAGCTATATAGCTAAATATTAATCTTTTATCATCTTCACCATTGCAGAGTCTGTGTGTCTTCCAACTGTGCCATGAAAGGTCCAACTCCCTTTTCTCCTCCCTTCCCTAAGGGGAGGATGTGCATGCAAACCACATGCTAATCTTACTTTGAGGGAGGAGCATGCAGAGAAAGGTGAGCACACAAATGAGACGTGAAAACCAAATGCAAAGGTTTTCAAGCTGAATATTTTGTAATAGATCTTCCTAGTGGGTAAATGCACAGGTTAGTTTCTCTAAACATCTCAGAGTAATTTTGTTCCTTCACACCTTAGGTGGGATGGTTTTTTTAAAATGCAAATTTTCCTAAATGGCTTGCTTCCTTGTAGGTGACAGAGCCAAAAAGTTAATAAATGATCATCTTCAATCATTTTACAACCTTGTTGATCTGCACCAAAAAAGAGAGGATTTCTCATTTAGGAGGAGGAAGCAACCAACTTGAAGTGATTGTGGACCAGCCTGCGAGGGCCACCTTTTTTTTTTTTTAAGATAGGATGGGTTAATTTCCCAGTTCTACACAATTTATCTGTGCTGAGCTGGAAGAGTGTTGAGTGGGAAAGGGTTTCATTGTCCACTAGGGCCTTATGGCTCTTCAACACCCACCACTTCTGCCTCATGTCAAAGAAAAGCAAATATGTTTATTAAATAGCTGTCAGGCCGAATGAGGCTGTACAGAGAACAAACAGAAGGGAAATTGGATTAGAGGCAGAGTACATGCCACACTAAACAAGGGTACAGATTTACAGCTTTATCTGCTCAGCTGGACAACGGACTTTGAAGATGAGTTTTTGGGGAGGAGGAAAGTCTGGGGAAGGGGCAGACGACTCATGCATCCCTGGCAGGGTGGCAGTCGTCCTACTCCATAGGTGGGAGCACAGAGATGAAGGTATCCCTGCTCTTCCAAGCTGCTGGCTGTATTTCTCCAGCACACCCTTTCAGCATGTGAATAGAAAGCATATCCAGGCTGTCACCTGCCCACCTCCCTTGGGGAAGATGCCTTCATCCTGACCTTCCCAGACATCAGTCCTAAATCACACCATCTAACCCAGCATGGGCAACAAGAGGGAAAAGGAGTCACAGGAGAGGTACAGAGAATTTAACTTTTCCTGATAAAAGCTCTGGTTCACAGGCAGGCTCAGAGAGGTTGGGCTTTTATTTTTTTTTCTTTTTTGAAAGTGGCTGATAGTTATTCCCAGAGAGACCCCAGCCAAATTCTCACTGCGGAGGAGGAAGTGCCAAAATATTTGCAAGTTGTTTTTAGCTGGAAGAAAAGGGATGAAAACCACAGGCGTACTCACTGAAGGGACTGCACAGGCTGGTAAGGTCAGAATGATGGTAATGCACCAAGCAGTGTAAGGAGCTATGTGTTTTGGGCTGGAAAGCTGCAGACCTCAGCTGTGCAGTAACAGGAACTCTACTACCTGTGTTGCTATAGCAGCCTGAACTTTTCTTATACTGAGCAAGGAAACTATACCACACCACCCAGAGCACAGAAACTGACCCCACCATGAGAAGAAGCAGGTCAGGAACCATTTACCCTTGCACCCACCTTCAAAACCTGTGGTTATATCTCCTACAGCCAAGCTGGAAAGCAAAGCACTAGAGCCCAGGTGCTCCTCCACAGTCTCTGGGCTTTTGTTTCAGCAACCCACATCCAAACGCCATCAGGCAGGTTGGGTTTTCTTCACATCTCCATCCCAGCACAGCACCATCATCTCAAGAGCACAGGGTTACATGGGGGCAGAACCCCTTCAACATCCTCATCACCTTTACAGCTTAACTCCAGTCCCTGTGAGAGTACAGATATGTGTGCTGCTTGGCTATATATTGACCTGTGTGTTTGCATCATCAAAGTGCTTATAACCAACATTTCTAGTAGCCTGAATTGACTGACACTGGAACTTCTCCTGATTTGCTAGGGTCTGCTAGTAGAGCTTGTCCAATCCGCAGGAAAAGTAAAGAAAACAAGGGAGAGTGAACGCATACAGTGAATATTCTATAACAAGACATCAGATTTTAGTTTTAGATTTGAATGAATTGCTTCTGGGCCAAAAGAATTTCCTACCTTTTTCCATCAGAAACATACACTAAATGTGTAAGCAGTTGCAACCTTACACTTTCCTACAGATTTCCAAGTTACCATTCTCCTAGTGACAACATTTTTCCATGTCTTTACTCATTTAGCTTGAATTTAGGTATCATCCTCTGAATTATTTAAGCACATGGTGGCTGTTGGGTTTTCTTCAGCATTTGACTATCACATGCTGTGATAGTTCTCACACACAACGATTTCAAGGATTATTTGTCTCCAGATAAGTGTGCATTTGGAGTTATTCTCAATTATTTAAATTGCAGGAATTTCACTCTGAAGAGTAGTTGTCAAGATTGACACTGGGCATGAAATACATTATCTGTAATAGACACCTTGACATGATGATGAAAAAAGAAAGGTCTTCACTCCATGCATGGTCCTTGTACCACATTCTCCAACCCAAGCTCATCTAATGGTGTCTCAAATGTTTAATATAGCTTATCAAGACTTCAGCTGAACCATTTTCAGTCACCTACACACAACATCCAAAGTATAGACCTTGGCTCTTCTGTACTCCAGCAAAAAACTTAAAGTCTAACAAACGAACCAGTGGAATTCTTTGAATAACTACTGTATTAGCATCTGTAAAATGATGGCTGAGATCATGAGGAAGCATTCAGACATCCTGGTAAATAGAACAAGACAGAGAAAATTGAAGAGTTGGGTGTTTTTGGGGTTTTTTTTGAAGAGGGAAAGTACAATCAGGATAGTTTATGTCACACTGGTACCAAAATCTCTGGTATCTCAATGCTTTAGCCTGAAAAAGTCAATATTCCTCTCACTGTTAGGGGATGGATCAAGACATGAATTCAACTGAAGAAAACATGAACTAGCTTAGGTTCTTAGGCAAGAACAACATGTCATTCAAATAATAAGGTCATTATAAAGATAACCAGGTCATTTGAGTATGGCTGCCAGTAAGAGCAACAGTTTGGGTATGAATGGGATTAGCCAAACAAGTCAGCAACGTTTTTCCTTTTGCATGGAAGGAAATACTCCAGTGATCCAAACCACAGCTGGGCTTGGCAGCCTCCCTTCATGGCCATGCCAGAGGAGACAGGAGTGAGACACACCATACGCCGGGCTGGCTCGGAGCGGGGACAGCAAGCTGTCATCCCCAGCATGCTATCTGCCCTCCAAGTGACAGGTGCCTGTCATCAGTGGCCAGGCAGAGCAGTCAGAAGTGCTGATCCTCCTGGTCTGGGGACTGATCATCCAAGGCACTGATGGGCTTTGGCTCAACACAGAGTCCAGGAAATTAGCCTCTCATGCTTTAGACACAAGTTGGTGCCTCTCTGAGCTTTGTAGGTGTTTTCATAAAATATAAAATCTAATGTTATGGTGGAAAGTGTTTTGCAGAGCAGTTGTGCAGTGGCACGAGGTAAGGACGGTGCCCTACAATGGCAAGAGAACCCAGGCAAAATCTCTCCCAGGACAGCTCAAGGATCAATAGCTACTTTTGCTTAAAATAAGTCACTTTTCTTTTGTCTGAACAGTGTGAAAACAAAAAAAGCTTCCTCTCCTTCTCCCCACCAGTTTGTCAGGAGCCGATGCTCTTGTTACCAGAGAGTAGCTGAAAGTTTCTCTGGTGTACCACAGGAATTGGAAACAAAAGGCTGGTTTTGAACTCATTTTTTGCAATGATTCGGTCACTCTGGCTTGGGATACTGTGGCTGTGCTTAATTTTATGGTCATATTACATGCTGATAGAGCTTCCTTTTTTCTTATTTCACTAACAGAAAGCATCACTATCTTGCTCATGAATTATCCACACAGTTTCAGCTCTCTTGATAATGAAACATAAATCAGAGGGCAAGTTGATTAGTAGCATGCTTGTAAAATATTGCACTTATGCCAGCACTGGCAAAAGAACATTTGAGCCAAACGTTGCATGATTTAGCTTGTTAGCTTATAATAAAACAGCTAGAACTACACACGTGTGAAGTGTTAATTATTTGTACCCCAGCAGCACACACAGGTAGTAGCTACAAAGTAGGTGAATACAGGGGTAGAAGGCTGTCCCTACTTTTCTGGGGGCTGAGAACAGGACGAGTTCATATTTACAAGATTTTGAGGAAGTGCTGCCTCTTACTAAGACTTTCCTCTTCATCAGTAGTGAGACTCATCTACTTTATTAAGAGCTAATTTAAGCCTACATAAGCCTCACCAGAGAAAGGGTTAGGTTAATAGCTGTGTCTACTGAAAGTCCCACCCATTATGCCTACACCAATACTGAATTAGCGAGCAACACGGTAAAATCACAATAAATCAAATAATGATGTAAACATAGCAATAAATCTTATGTTACACATCATTATGAGTTTGAGTCCGGCATTAAGCAGAAAACATATTTAATTGAGATCACAGTAGAGCTTCCCTCAGAAGCCACAAAATTGATAGTATTAGTGTTACAAAACCAGGCTGCGCGTAAGAGCCACCAGGCCTTGCTTTTTCTATATGAACCAAAAAAAAATCACTAGATAAAAGTACCATTAAGTTGCTTTGTGGCTTTGCCTGACCAGAGATTTTGCCTTGAGCAAGTTTCCTGCACAACAGGGCACGTGATAGGCCTGCAGACAAAAATGTTGTGCTAGCTACAGAGAGCAGATTTGACCCTCTAACATACACTACAATATAGAAACAGCTAATAAAGTGTTTGGGATGTGGTAGAAACAGCAGATTGATAGGCTTCCAAAATAAGCTGTAGGTGATGTCCAGCTTCTGTCAGAAGTATGGTAAAGACAAAGCAGCCAAACCCCAGAAACCACTGAAAGCCTAAACCAACCAACCAAAAACAACCCACAGGTCGAGATAGTCAAGTTTCAATGATCTGTGAAATCACTGAAGCAATAAAATGGAAGCAAGTGAGGAGAACATGCACCGCAAGCTAAAATCGTAGAGAAAATTAAAGCCAGGTCTGCATTAGGAAGCAGCAACGCTGCAGTAGGAGGGGACAGGTAGTAGGCGCAGCCTATCTTGTCTACAAGTATACCTGTGTTGAAGAGATTCTCTGTTCCAACTTTGCAATGGGATGTTTTTTGTTCTGCAGTGGAGCTTCTTTCAGGGACTATACTGATTGCAGTATTGTGCAATAGCCAGTACAAAAAAAAGTTAGATTGATGTTAGACTTCACAATCATATCCACATCTAACAAGCTGGAGAGAGCAGTTTTTAGTATTATACCTCTTTCAGAAAAAAGACATAAAATCACTTGTTTTCTGCACATAGGGGAGCTGGACTAGTGCATGAAGAAGGCAGGACAAAGCAAGCTACAGCAACACTGTGCTGAGTATAGCAGCATGGATGCATGCATCCGAGATTCACCACCTGGAGATATTAGAGCTTTCTTCTCACCAACATGCACAGGGAAGTTCGCTCATTATGCTGACAGACTGCTCACACTGGTTTCCATAGCATCTTTGAACTACCACATAAGGAAATAATTGAGGACCAGCAGCAGGAAATATCTGTGATCACCTCCTGGTAAGAAAAATTATTCCACTCTCCACTAGCAGTTCCTCCTCTTACACCCTTTTCTTTTTTTTCTTCTAAGGATGGACTCTTCCTTTTGAGTAAAAAGTAGAAACCAAAATGCACTAGGACAAATTTAGGTCTTGATATTGGGCTGCTCTGAAGTCTTTTTCATAACACGATGGTGGAGGAAAGTTGGTTAATGCCAAAGGAAGACTTGCTTTAGTAGTATGGTTCCTTTTTTCTTTCATGGATATCACCTCAACATTTATACATCAAAAAAATAAACACATTTTAGAATCATCACCATCAGCTCATTGGTCAAGGACAAAGTGAACCGCCCAAGTTAATTTAACCTAATTCTGTTTGATTTAAAGTTTATCTACTATTTGATAAACCATGGCCTGCCATTCTTCAGGGGTGGTTACAAGAAAAAAAAAAGAGGTCCTGAGTGACGATGTCCCCTGTCCTTCACCCTCTCACCTTCCAGGCTCTCCAGACCTTGAATTTTTATTTGTCCCTTTCTATCTAGGATCAAAAAGGCAAAAGGCTTTTCCTCAGACTTGATAGGCAAAGTCCCAGAAAAGCAGTACATTAAATACTAACGTGTAGCTCCAGAAAGAAACAGGACTGGTAGTTGTTTGCAAAAGTCTGAATTAGAGACTAGCGACTTGAGATAAGATAGGCAATCAGCTCTGACTCTGCCACCGCAGACTTCTGGTCTACTTGCAAGAGAAGACATGTCATCATTTCTCTTGACAGTCCCCAGGATTTCAGGGAGATTGCCCAGCAGTCACAGGAGAAAGGGGGAAATGAAAACAGAACTCTTCAGGAAGAATGAAGGACTTTAGGAGAGAGGGTCTTAGCTTTATTTTTAACAGAGAATCTACACCAGCTTTGAGTAATGTTAGATATGGTCACACATGTCATCTCCAGATCCTTGGGCGGGATACAGTGACATATTGATGTAACACAGATTTTTCTGTTGCAAGGGTCCCTGACATAAGGGTCACAGTGTTGGAAGAAACCTAAATAGAAGAAAAGACAGTTTATTTTTTGTAGTGTTCAGTAGTTACTTGAATAACATCCCACTTTTTATTACAATTTATCCTTAATTTACCTATGCCTCGTGCAATTATACTGGCTGTTTTACCACCAGAAACCTATTTTTCTTGGACCCTTTATGTAGGAAAAAAGGTCATGTACTACATTAAATACACAGCTCCTGTCAGAAGAAAACAGATGACAAAATAAATCTGTCACCTATATGTTGAACTTAGTACCCAACCAACAAAACTGTAGGACTGACGTGTTTGGTCCTCAGGGCTGGTTTGCTAGGCATGCTTTTAAAGCTTAAGTTAACCTCTCTGATGGATCAGCAGCATGGCAGAACCCTGGACAGAAAGTGCCAAACACAAGTTGCCAGCACTGCTTCTATGCAGCAGCTCCTTTAGCTGTCAGCTGCAGCAGGCTCTATTAGTGATGGCTAGCTGCATGGAGGATGAGAGGAGAGGTGCTAGTCCATGAATGGTTGTAAGCTGAGGAAAAACTCACTTGATATCATCTCTCTTCTGCAGCGCAAATTCATATACAAGCACATATCACTAAAGAAACAATTGTTCCACATTCTTACAGTTTCTCAAGAAGCTACAGAAATATTTCATGCCCACATCTAGTTACTAGAGTTAGTACGTTATTCCATTGTGGAGCAAAAAAATGTTTTGGGCAAGTTAGGGTCTTCTAGAAGAGAAGTTTCACTTGCCCCGTTGTTCTTGACTGGTTGAGGTGGTCACTGTTGTCAAAAACATGCATCTATTGTCAGGGATTCCCAGAGAAATGCAATACTGCTCATCTATGGAGTCATAGAATGGTTTGGGTTGGAAAGGACCTTAGAGATCATCAAGTTCCAACCCTCCTGCCATGGGCAGGGACACCTTCCACTAGACCAGGTCGCTTAAAGCCTTGTCCAGCCTGGAGGTGTTCAAGGGAGAGCTGCTATATGTTCTCTTGAATCCTGACATTATTCAGACTGGAAACATAGGAAGAAGGTTACTGCAGCAGAGCCTCCTCCTTCTTTCCAGAAATAAATAAAGTGTAAAGTTCAAAAGTCTCTTCCTTTTGGTCACAACCTTCAGGCCACTTTACCAGGAGGCGTACGTATGTACATTTTTATTTTATATAGCCTTTCTTCTTTCTTCCCTCAAAGCAGTCCTCTAAAGACCACACAGTATGCAGCATTTGGAATTTTATTTTTCTTCTTTTTTTCCTCTTTAGTTCATTCTAAAGTACTTCCACATATATTTTTCTTGCTTTGTGTTGCATTTCCTCTGTAAAGCCTTAAAAGACTTGGCAAGACAACTTCCCTGGCTGGCATAAATACAGCCATAGATATTTTTAAATCACAAAAGCAAACCTTCCTACTCCCCCCTTCCTCCTCCCCAAAACCCATATCATGCAAGCATCTCTCTCCTCCTTCTGATGGAAGTAATTTCATTATTTTAAAAGCACTTATGCAACCAACAGAGGCAACACCATGTGTGTGTGCATACACCACCTTCCTCAGGAGTCAATGACTGTGCCCTCTCCCTACTTTCTCCTTTCTCTATCCTTTATCAATATCAGTAATTTTATTTTACATTTTAACTAGGTGCAGGTTGACATCCGCTATATTTATCTTAAACAGGAGTTTACAATGTATAATATTAAACCCAAGCAGGTTGCTCCCTCAGGTGTAAAAGGCACAGAGAAAGCCCTTTTGATAACTTAGACCAGTTTGGCTTCATCATGGAAGTCACTTCCTTTTAACAGAGCGATGATCCGCTAAATCACTGGATTAACTCTGCACATACCATCGCCTCCTGCTGGGAATATCTATATTCTTGCTCATACCTTTTCTGAAATCCAGTTCTACTAATATACTTCCAGCTAACAAAAGCAGGTATTCTCACCGTATTTGCCCTAAAATTCAGCATAATCAGACAGTGTTGACAAAGTGAAACACCTCCCCAACCCCATGTATCACTGAGCCAGGGCAGTCTACCAATGAGACTGGATGGAGACAGTTGTTCCAGAGACAGTACTTCCATTGCAACACTTGGTTATCTCAGACAATCCTTTTTCCCTCCCATCCCCTGAAAAGTTAAACACCCCAAGGTAGGAGAGGTTTTGTGTTTTTTTGGCCCTACTCAGGGGCTTTTGTCACATGACAAACAATCCCAACTTTGGGAATTTTTGTACAGCCTTTCTTGTATTGTAAACTGTTGTACTTAAATGTTCTTAAATATACAGGCTCATCAATAATAATTTGACAGGCGGACAAGGCAACTGTGATATTCAGCAATCCCACCTTTGTCTGGCACAATCAGTTAATGGTTGGACTCAGTCTTAAAGGTCTTTTTCAACCAAAATGATTCTATGTTCGGCTATGGGGAGGAAGAACTCTGCCGTTGTCTTCCTCTCTCCAGGTGTTAAATCCCCTAATCAGAACTCTTCATCTCCCTGCAGAGCAGAAAGATCTTGACACCCAGTGCCAACATTCAAAGAGGCAAAAGAAATTGCTTTAGGCTTTTGACTAGTTGTGAAAGGGTCATCAGCCTTAGGAGACCAAAACTCAACTTTGACTACAAGCAGAGCTGGCACACAGCTATGGTGAGAAATCATGCACCCTGGAGCATGTGTTTCCCCAAAATGCACACAGCTTCCCTGCTATGGAAAGAGCAATGACTGCTGGAAGGCAAATGAGACTAAGCCTTTTAAGATTCCTGCCATGGTTCTGTTAATTTTTATTATTATATTTCAGCATTATTTCANACAATATTTCTTGGCTTATATATCTGGTCAAATGTACAGGTAACACTAAGAAGACAAGAACAAATAGACAAGCAAATATTACAGGAAACAGTTGTCAACATGAGACAAACTCCATCTGGAGAAACATCAACAGAAGATCTGTGATGGGCCTACAGAGGAACAAGCCTGTTGTAGATATCACAAAGCTTTACCAGGACTCCCATAAAGGCAGTATGAATACTGTGCTCTTCCCATGGGGCAAAATCCTTTGAGGAAAATGAGCAATACCTTGCTATTAATTCATTTTCCAGAGGAAGGCTTGGCAAGGGAAGACTAGCTGTAGAATAGATGTCAAGAAGAGTAAGAGCTGGGGAAGCAACGGCAAAACAAACAAAGAACTGCCTCCAGATGTTCAGGCAGATCTTCTTTCCTTCTGGTCTGAGTCATGGAGCAAAACTGCAGCTGCTCTTGTGTCTGCTCAAGATTTATACTAAAAATTAAAGTATTAGCATTTGGCCATCCTCCTTCAGGTTGTGCTAGAGTCACCCAGGCTCCAGCAGAACATAATCTGCACGTGGAGGTTAACATGGTTGAATCAATCTGATCATGGATGAAAATTCAGCTGCTATCGATTCCTGGCTTACACCAATTGCCCTTCCCGGGTCAGAATGGAGACCCCTCCCATTGTTCAGTGAATACAGTATTCTGTTCACTACATCAATTACCCTGACCCCAGGGGTTCCAAAAGCCTCCCTGCTCACCCATTTACAGCGGCAGCTGTCATGCTAATGAATCCGCATTGACATTATAATTAAACCATTACACAAAATGAGGCCTCGCTCTCAGCTGTACAGCAAACACACACAAGGCCACTTTGAAGAGGTGGACTATCAGAAACGCGGTATAATAAGATGAAGAATCTCCCAAATTCTAGAAGATGAAAAATGCACTTGTGCAGGCAGAAGATGCAAACTTAAAGAGGGATTAAAAAACAAGTATAACCCTTGGAAAAGTGACTTTTGGTTTCCTCTTTAAGATAGCTTTTGCTGCAGAGGTAGTCTCAGGACAGGTGAACTTCCTGATAAGTCTCTTTTTGGGTACATCTTACCGTAGAAGGAGCACCTCAGACAAACAAGTAGCTCCACAACAAGAGTCAGAAACACACAAATCCTCAAACTGAATTCACCTCACCTGAGCTAAAGGCCTCACACTTCACAACCAGTCCAAATAAATATATATACCAGTTGGTCTATATGTATGTCAACTGCAAAGCACTCAGTACAATGTTATTATCTCAGGCTTTCAAGTGTAATAAATTTAAGAATATGGCTGTGCTTCACCAGAGAGGATTTTCTCAACTTGAGACCTTTGTGGTCACCCTGAAGAGATTTTTGGATCTATCAAAACAAAGAGGAATCAATGAGTTTCTGGGACTACCTAGAGACTTGTGTGTCTATATTGAAGATGTTTAGCAGAATTCAGCTTCCACATAACTCAACGATTCACATTGGCAGATGATTATGGTCTGAAGTCTTGACTTCTCTGCCCTGCCAGGTCATTAAAAGCTGCCCAAGATGCCCCTTGTTGGTTTCTACTACTGATGAAGGTCGTGTGGCTTCTGTATACACCATGTGAAAGATGTTTCCCTCCGGACAAAACGCGTGGCAGAGACACAGTTTTCCACACCATCCCTGCCATAAAAGAGAGCTGGACTTTATATTCTTAATTACTCTGTCAGAGAATAAATTCAAATTTCAAAATAGAATAAAAATCTAACTAGAAACCTTTAACTTCACCTAGACTATGCAGATGTCCTACAGTAGATGGGGGCGTTCCAGAAAGACTCATTGTCCCTATAGAAAGAGATCAAATTTCTCTGCTTCAGATTGTTTGCAAGTTCTCTTCTCTTAATCATAGTCAACAAGTTTCTTTCCTCCCTTCAACACCTCACTACAACAGGTTACTCCATATCCTAAAGTGAAAAATAGACAAATAGGGTGGATCATGGAGTTAAGCACAGAGACCATTCAGTGCACAGGATATATGCCCAGCTATGCAGCAGACATCAGTAGAACATGGCTAAATTCTTATAAATCACAGGGAGAGCTGAGGAAACACGCACCAGGAATATTATGTCTCGTCATACAGTCTTCAAATAGGTGATAGCCTTAGATCCCCCATTATCATATTAAGCTAATCCAAAGCAAACATTTAGTACTGGGAGGGAATATAACCTGGTGAAGCTATGGACAACTGAGAGTTGAACCTTGGTCAAAAATTTCAGTAACAGGTCACACTTCAGGTTCTACTTAGAATACTGCTGCTGCATGAACTGCACAAGATTTTTGAATTTTATTTCATTTTTAAATTAGTGTAGTTCCTTGGCATTCCCTTCTGTTAGGGCTATGCAAAGACTGCCTATAATATATGTTATGTTATTTTGTTTCCTAAACTTTACTTTGAATGATAGATGGGAGGCTAAAGCAACTGATAACAATGCTAAATGGTGAGAGGCCAAATATGCACCAGTAGCTGAGCTGGAATTGCATAGCTGGCATAGAGCTGGGCTCGGGCTGAGAAACAGATGAAGTGTCCTGAGAGCATGTCAGTCCTAGAAGCAGAGTTTTCTGCTGCAAAACAGCTTCCTCTTGGGGGAAGGGGTGGAGGGAAAGAGGGACTTTTAAAAGCTGTAAACATTACGACTTTTAACCAAGGATGCAATTAATATATCAATAACTGAAGTGATACCTAACAGACTGCACTGACAGGGAAGGCAACTGCTTCCAGGCTTTAAGCTACTTTGTTGTGCCCAGGACAGGTCCACCTATATGTTTCAGCAGGAATATAGACCTGTTTTTAACAAAGATGACATTTTTACAATGGGATTTTTCTCTTCCATACTCTGGATGCTGTACCTAGATAAAACAAAAAGCTCAGGAGCACAGTTAAGTCCAGCTTTAGTCTTCTGAAGTCAGTTGCTTTCTCAGGTGACCCAGAGGCTCCTTGATAAAGACCTCTCTACTGACAACTATTGCAGCCCGATGAGGCAGCATTATTTCTTAGTGCTAACTCATAGTTTCAATGTATGTATCGACAGGATATGCCAGTGTCTATATGCTGTGGTGTCTATCCTCTAGTGGGACAATTTGCTAAGAAACACCCCAAATCCACAAATATTGACAGACCAGAACATTAATATTTTCCCCATCAAAACCTCTCTGCAGGTGGATAAAACCCAAATTGTTTTTGCCAAGCTAAGTACTTGCACGTGCTGGAATGCTGGCTAAAAGGAATTGCCCTGTGCCTTGGTGTATTTAGTAATCTGTGATGGTAGGAGAGACATCAACAAAAAAGACACAGCTTTTTTTTTTTTTTTGTATGTTATTTTATGTTTTTTTTTTTTTTTGTATGTTATTTTATGTTTTTTTTTTTTTTTGTATGTTATTTTATGTTTTTTTTTTTTTTTGTATGTTATTTTATGTTTTTTTTTTTTTTTGTATGTTATTTTATGTTTTTTTTTTTTTTTGTATGTTATTTTATGTTTTTTTTTTTTTTTGTATGTTATTTTATGTTTTTTTTTTTTTTTGTATGTTATTTTATGTTTTTTTTTTTTTTCCTGAGAGATAGCTGGTCTCAGCTGAAGCAAGATGAACCGAAAGGCTAACTTATGAAGGGAAGAGTTAATAGGACTCCAGGATGAGATAGTCCAGCAAATAAATCCAAACATGAGTTTGCAGGCTTGCTTGTCAGTTCTTAATATTTTAAGAACTAACATTATTCAAATACAGCATTTACTAATTCAGCAAGTTTACACAACGCCTCTGGACACTTGCGAATTATGACCAATCAATGATATTTGGATTTGGGCATTCAGTTAAGACAGAGGCAGGGAAGGGGGCAAAGAAGTCAGTATGTTGAAAACCTTATTTTTGCATTTCAATTTTTTTCCCCTCTATTCATCTGTACCAGTCTCAACAATGACGAGAGCTGCTTTTCAGTGGTCTGTCCCCTTTTTACAGATGGGTCCCAAAGATCTCCCCAGTGTAATCCCCACTGCCTGAAATTTTACAAGATCCCCACAGCTCTTCAATTGCCTTCGTTGGCCTGTCAAGACTCCAGCATCTCAAATTCAGTTAGCTGGTGTTTGGAGCTCCGCCAAGGGCCAGCCTTTGCTCCTAATGACAGCCAGCTGAGGGGACACTGAGAGGGGCTGAATTCAATTTGCAGGCCCTCTAATCTGATTAGGGAGCAGGGTTTTTATTTTCTCCAAAGTTTGCAGTAGCCAGGATGAATGATGGCCAAAGGATGAGCTGTCAACATCAACAAAGGCTTGGAGACAAAAGAAAAAAAATGAGGGGGTATAAATTTTTTTTTTTTAAGAAGAGAAATTAGTCTCCTCTGATTGACAGCACCGTGAGCTGTTGAGTGAATTGTTCAGGTGACAATGTTGTGTTTGCAGAGTGTCACTCTGTGTGGGCTGTTAAAGCAGGAATGGATCCAACTACCAGGCAGATGTCAAACAAATTGCAAGGAGAGATTTTCTTTTATTTTTCTAAATAGATCCAGTGTCCAGCCTCTAACAAATATTGCAATATTGTCCCATCCTGGTCTAAAATATGTAATGCCTTCTCAGTTTTCTCCTTTATGATACTTATTGCAACTATTCAGCTGCAACAAAAGCTTGTTTTATAGCCACACACACTTAATTTTTCATTCTCGCATATCTGAAGGCTTTGCCTCACTGAGTGGACTTGAGCATCACTTGGTCAAATGCAAACTCCCTTCACGTTAAAGCTCTCTCCTCAAGCATACAAGTTTTATTTGCCTCATTTTGTAGTACAGTTATAACAATATCTAACACGATTCTCCCACAGTAGTTTTCTTAATGTTTAAACCATCTCTTTTCAGAGTTGCCTACTCAGTTAATCTTTAATGATATTTTTTGTGTCACCAGAAGGTGATTCTGGAGGAAGGCAGTAGTGCTGTGGCATTCTGCAGGCACTGCTCTTCCTCTCACAACACCCAGCGTGGCACATTAAACACATTTACAGATTCCCCACCACCTCTGCTTGTGTTAATTGTCCCCAGGATTTCTTTTAAGTAGAAATAATTTAAATAAAAAGCCTTCTCTGAAAAAAAGGCACAGAGAAGTCTTGGACATCAATTCACTACAAAAGGCTCCATAACACGACATGAGAGATACTCATGCACTCAGGATTTCCATTCAGAAAGTTTTTGAGGTCTAGAACCCATCCCATAAACCACAAGCAATATGAGCAGATTTGGAGAAAGATGCCATGGGGACCACCTTGGTTCCACGTCTGACCCCGCAGTGTCACAGCTTCTTTGACTTGAAATATTTGAGTGGCACCGATATGATTCACAGCCCTAGAATGACCTTAGCTATCCAACAGAACCCCTGAGAAGGCCACATTTTTTCAGAGAAAGGATTACTGAAGCTCTCAACCAAGGTAAGAGTGCACGAGCCCCTCAGAGTACCCCCCAGGCAATATGTTGGTTAACAAAATACCCAGCTCAGACAGCACCTTTTCTCATTACCCTATAATATTCACCACAGAAAGTCACAGTCTCATCCTCCGAGCACATCAACTGGCAGAGCAATAAGCAGCATGAACGGATGCCTTTGGGTACCAGACTTGAGAAGAGAGCCTGGAGGAGAAGCAGACTCAAGACACTGCTACCTCTACTGGGAGGCTCACTTTGCTAGCACTTGCCATCCTGAAGTGTTTCTGGGCACCCACCTCAACTAACACTTCCCTAACTTTGTAATTGGGTAATGGAGAGCTGGTGAGGAGGTGTCTCTAAGCAATGTGCAGAGCTCTGAGGTCTCCTGTGCTTGGGAGTGGAGACCTAGCATTTGGGAAGTAGCTTGTCGTCTTGTCAAGGATGTGCTTTCTGCCTCTGTCCAAGTTCAAAACCTTTGCAAAAATAAATTAGTGTTCACAAATGCTCAGCTGGAACCTATTAGCTTGTCTGTAAAGATCCATGATGGTCCCTTGCTCTAACCTCCCTCAGTTCTTGTGTTCAACCAGATTAGGCTGTCTCCACAGAATGTCCCAGGGCTAAAGGGCCAAGTGAAATGTTTCTTGCAATCATTCTTCCTGCAGTCTTTTCTCCTGTCTATCTGGGGTCTCGGTGGAGCCAGACAGGAGAGCTGACAGCAGGGAAGCTGCCTGGGCTGTGCCCTCTGCTTCACTGGTTAATGCTCTGGCAGAGAAGAATGAGAGCAGCCTGACAAAGGTGCAGAGGGGGGAACACACAGAAAAGAGGAAGCAGAGGGGAAGACAAAGCTCAGATGAATGAGGAAAGCATGTAGGAAAGGAGATACAAGACAGAGAGGAGCAGATGTGGACACACAGGTAGAAAGGGCAGCAGCTGAGAGGAAAAATTTTGGAACAGAAGGCGTAAAGAGAAGCCACACTGGCCTGCTAAATCCTGGAGTCAGCTCCTCAGAGTATTGCCTTTCTTCTGTCAGAGGATGCCTGCGAACATCTTACTGCCCTTAGTGGTCTGATAGCAATAATAGAGCTCTGACATCTCATAAGTTACATCATAAGCTCAGCTATTGCAAGAACCGTTGCACAGGCTTCCAGATCCCCCTCCTGTTGTGGGGAGCAGGCAGGGAAATCAGTGCAATGGCACACGATCCCATTTTACTATTCTCAATATATTTCAAATACAATATGGATAGGAATTTACATCCCAAATGACGTGTTGGTAGAAAGGAAAGGCTGCAAAGCCAAATACCCCAACGTTAGAAAGTAGCAGAATTAGTCACTTGTGCTTGTGATAAATAACCCATGCTCTCTCAATCTGAAAAAGACAATGTTTTCAAGAAAGCAATATCCTCTACATCAAGACTAGTACTATAAAATGGCAAAATATGGAAACCCTCTAATGGCTTGCTGAGGTCTTTTGATCTAAGCCTCATAATAGCCTGTGCAATGAAACTGTCACCTGAGCTCGTTCATTGCTTTGCATCTTTGTTCAGGATAAACCAACCGGTAATGGATGCCTTGCCTTTATATTGGCATCCATCCCTTCAAAAACTTTTTAAAAAATTACAGAACAGTATCAGCCCATCAATAATGCTATATGTTAGATGCCAAGTGGCCATTACTATTCTAGATCTACCTTTGGGACTCTAAAAAAGCCAAGCCAACTCCACCAGATAATGAATGCAGATGGAACAGGCAAAAGCACTGAACATCCTAAAAAGCTTATGGATGACAAAAGATGCTGCATATGTTTACATCTTGTTCGAGGCCATTAATGCAGTTACACCATGGGAACATTTGGCCCATTATTCATAATAACCAGCAGACGAAGAAGAGTAACACACTTAATTGAAACCCTTGTCCAAATGAAAAATTAATTATCCTCCAAAGATTCTCTGTCAAACTGTCGCTTTCTGTTTGCTACAGAGGGGCAATAACAGCAAAACAGCTCTGCAAGTCCCCGCTACCAGAAAGTATATTATATTACATACAAGTAAGGAATGCAGAAGGAGCCAAGTCAGGAACTCTGCCATGAGGAACACTTTCATCAGAAAATGCCTACTGCAAAACCAAACCTGTTTTAGGAGGGTATGGGAAAAGCATGAGGTGTTGCGGTTTGAGCACAGCTATCTCTATTAGAGGGGATAGTTTCTGAGAGGTAGGAAAGGTCGTCGCAGAACTACAAGAGTCCAATATCCCAGGCACCCTCCCAGCTGGGGCAAGGCCAGGCTCTGCTTTGAGTAAAAGCAACAGAAACCTACGCTGAAAGGAAGGATCTCGAGGTCATTGGCTGGTTTGGATTCCTGATGCCTCTGTGAACTGTCTGGAGACCCTCCAAGGAAACAGAAACCAAAGAGAGGGACTTTTACGTCTCAGGAACTACTGGAGGATGGTACAATCATTTAGTATCCATCCCTTTTCTTAACCAGGAAAGCAACAGCAGCTCAGGCAGGGCTCATGCGCCTCCAGCTCCGTGACCCTTTTTCCCCAAGGATGGATGAGGAAAACCAAACAAAGCACTTTGACAGCAGGCATGGATGACTCAAGACAGTGGCTGTCTGCCCAGACCCAACCAGAAATATTCATTCAGTTTCTAAGTCTTCCTCGAGCAAAGTTTCCAATCACCCAGGTATTTGCTTTCTCCTCTGCCAAGCACCAGCCTGGAGACAAAAAGAGACACAGCAAAGTCCCAAGTGCCTGTTAAAGGCCCCAGTCAACCAAACCTAGAGCATAGCTAGAGTGGAGAAAGACCCCTGGCTTTTTTCACTTGCGCCACATTATCACAGAAAGGTGGATTAGAAGTTATCTTAGCTCTGCTTTCTTTCAGAGCTCCTTGGCAACACAGCCACCAAGATATAAATATGCACACACAAAAAAATTGCAGCAGGCATGTGTGCACACACACACACAAGCCAACAGGCAAAAGCATTTCAAGGAATGGGGCAGGCATGACCAGGAAGGCAGAGGACTTTTAGAAATTCTGGGAAGAGGAGGAAAATAAGGAAGACTTCTATTTTTAAACCTCTTCTTGAGATTTAGCTTTTTTTAATGTTAAAAAAAAAATCACCTTGGAAAAGAAAATACTTCACAGCTGTCCTACCTACCGCCTTCAGACAAATTACAAGGGGCCAGCCTCAGTTTCATTGTGTAAAATATAATTGAAATGAAGAAGTCCTAATTCTGACTGAAGTGAGGCTGACAAAGGAGCAGCTTAGCCTGAGTACTTAGTACTACACTGAGTAAGGCAGGACGTGCAAGAGGGCTCCCTGTTCCTGACGGTAGCATGCAGCAGCATTTCATAGTCCATTTATCACTTTTCTACACTTTTGCTGGCCGTTAGCACCTACACCAAGGTCAGGGCCAAGGAGCATAACACACTAGCATTACTATTTGTGTTCAGCTATGGTAACAACACAGTAGAAAAACACACACCAGGCATTCATGCATTATACTTTAGGTGTCCTGTGCAAGAGGGAAACCAACATACCCCTTTCACCCATTACACTAAAACCCCAAAGTGGCAAATGACCTCACCACACCTCTGCACAGCAAGCGACAGCACTCATCTCACTGGGTAGTATTCCAAAGTCCTAAAAGCTTTTCTCAGCAAAGGCCAAGATAAAGACTTGTCACAACAAGCTTCTGAAAGCCTTGCTTTCCTCCTAGCTCTGGGTAGGGAGTATACTCCCCTCCTCTTTGGTGGGATTTTTCCACAGGTGATGGATATTGATGCAATCAGACACCTGTAGCAGATGATCTTTCTCCTGCATCAGATAGGAAAAGAATTTGGCATGGCATTTCAGGATCTCCTGGCTCACAGTTATTGTCCCCAAACACAGGAAAATCTCTATCTGCTCCTTAATGGGCAGCACAGGGTTGGGAGAAGGAGAAATTTTGTCAGGAAAACAGTGCTGGGAAGGTCTTGGTGCTTGTTCAAGCTCTTCTCTTGCAGAGGGCAGGAAGGGATTGTTTATCAGCTGCTCCTGTATCTCTTTTCTTTCTTTGTGTGTGTGTGAACTGTTTACATATTGAATGTTGTGCAATAAGATTAAGAAATATTTATTCTGATATGTCTATATTAACCATCCTTAAACCAAGAGTGCACTTAATTTTGACCCAGGCTCTGGAAAATCTTCTGTGGCTCAGCTACATTATTGTGAGCAGTGTTTCTGAAGTCCACATGGCTCCTGCGGTCTTTGAGGAGAGTGTAAACATGAGAGTTTGCAGTGGAACATGAGAGTGCTGCAAGTGGAACACATTCATCAGAAAACCCAGGTTCCAGGAGGGCAGAGAGAGGGGAAAAAGCTGCTGATTCTGGTTTACTGATAGGGCTTTTTAGAGAGTAAAGAATCAAACAGAACCAAATTTATTGTGACACAAGCAGACTCTTGGTCCATCACTTGGAAAAATGTGGAAAAAGTCCCACAATTTCCCTGCTTTATGATTTTTTTTCTTTCTACAACTTTATAAATTTTCAGTTTTTCAGACCATCATCCATCTCTTCCGAGATACCTCATGAACTGCCATCTCCAAGCATTATTATTGCCCTCCAACATCCCTCTTTCTGGTCCTGCTGGTCCCCAGGGTCTCAGCCAACCTCTGGCTGGGTGAGCGGCTCTGCAGTCCCTTTGGTTTGTTCTGTAGGAGCTGATATTGTGCAGAGTTGATAGTTCACCATGAAAGAAGATCACACTCTTCCCCTAATTAGTCTTCATTAGTGAATTGCTGTATCACAGTCCTTTTATGTTTAATCTCCTCAATTGGTTCAAATAATGAATTTACTGCCAGGAAAGTTTACAAAAGCAGATGATTTTAAATAAATACTCACTAAGTAAGTAGTCACTAAGTGCACTCAAAACCTGCGTGTGCTCACCCCTGCAGGCAAAGAGCTGTTTTGGTGCTAGACAGGGGGAAGGAGGGCTCTGAGTTTTGGGAAAACCCTGCTTGTTATTTGGGGGAACTCTGCTTTAGTCCCAGCTACCTTTTACTATCAATATCCAGTCATTTGTAAACAGCTATTAGTAGTTCTTTCCTAGGAGAGCTGCAGGTTAGATATTACTTGTGTACATTACCTGTTAATTTAAATCTCATCCTCTTTAAAGTTCTCACAAAAAGCAGAATACATTTACACCATCATCTACAAGGGCAGAATGATTTGGATAAACTAAGTACTACTGTTTTGTCTTAAACTAGCAATTACTGACAAAATAGTGCATTTTTTTCCTGTGTTTTGTGCACAGAGGTAAGCCATTTCCAATGACATGCTTTCCTCACAAATCTGGCTTAAGTGGCAATTAATTATTTCAGGAAATAATTTTTTTGTTCAGTTAAACAGTTAATCTTCCTAAAGTTCTGAAATTACCTGATATTTTGGAAGATGTTAATTCCATGGTATTGATGATATGCTCGCCTTTCTACAGGTTTTTGCTCTGATCATTTTCTTTATATCTAGAAAAGCAGATAATTACATAAATTTTAATGTAAGACTCTAAATAAAGAGACTAACATTTCCAGTTCAAATATCTTATTTGAAAAGTTAAAGCGTTTTCTCTTCAAGGAATAAGAATTAATACCTTGAGGTTTCTTTCAAGCAAGAAAAGAACTAAAGAATAAAATGAAAAAGTGAAAAAATACTTTTCATACTTCTTTACTCTTGTCTGCTAGGCTAGTGCTAGAAAACCTCAAGAAGGTAAGGGAAAGAAGAACTTACTGAAGTCTAAATTATCTTGATTTTCCTGTGGCACCAAAGAGAAAAGCACCCATTTTTCAAATGGGGATTTTTCTAATGAAAACTCCTATTTTTCCAGTAAGCTCTACTGGGACTAGTTCAGGGTAGGGTCCCTATGAATTGTTATTATGATTATGAATATTGAGTGTCTCCACTGATGTCCCGGGGGTAGCTTTCTATGTGTGGCAAGACCTCCCTGATCACTGTAGGAAGCTTGAATGTCTTCACGTTTTGTAGACCTAGACCCACTCGCAGGTTTCACATGTTATTTTCAAACAAGATTCACTTTTTTTCCTAAGGAATTTTTAGAAATATATTTCACATATGATGGTGCAACACAGAGCACTGAGGTCTTGACCCTGCAAAGTACTTCACAGGAGAGGATGTAGAGTCACCGAACACCTTGGTGGGACATCAGGGTGCTTCAGAAGGACCCTGCTCAGGTGTCTGTGCACAAAAGCAAGACTTGGGACACAGCACCTGTGTCCTGTGTCTAAAGTCTGGAAAGATGAGTGTGGATTCAGAAGCAACCCAAAACCTCTCAATAACACCATGGATATTAAGGGTAGTCCTTAGCCTGTGGATTTATTTGATTTTTATTGAAATTCTAATGCCAAAAACATAAAAAAACCTACTTGCTGTCTCCTAAGCGCTCCTCCCAGCTTGGAGGAAAGTTCAAGGTTATTATCCCTCATAATCCATCATGAGGAATTTTCAGACATTTGGCAATGATGCTTCGGTCATTTTTTTGTGCCACCTTAAGCCCTACGACTGCATATTGTTTTCCAGGCAAGGATAGCAAATAAACCCATTAGTTCGAGTACCTGCCACCTGGGTCAGGAAAGCCACATCCTTCTATATCCAAACCTACATAAATATATATACATAAATAAGAGAGAGGGGGCGAGACAACTTCTCAGTGGCTCTTGGAATAAAGCTCTTGTAATGAAATTTTTACTTAAGAGAAGCTCCTAAATCAATTGCTCACAGGCGAAGGAGGGGAGGAGGGAGGATGAGGAGGACTACATTTTCTCCGCTCAGCATTTTCCCATAGCCCTCCCCCCCCTCCATGCCCACCCCACCAGCAGGTTGGGGCCAAAAAAAATCTCACCCTATGGCAGGGCAACTTGGGGTGCTTGAATAGGTAGTGGCTGGCGACCCTGAAACATGTAGCACCAGTCCTTTTCCAACATGTTTCCTACCAGCAGGATGAGAGCAGCTCTCCCATATCAGTTTAGCATACCAGAGACTTAGAGAGGCTTACCAGGCTGCTCTGTTTAGGGGATAAAAGGTGGAAGCTTGGCAGGAATAAACATGTCACTTGGGGAGCCTGCTCCACTGGGCCTGATTTCCCTCTCACGCCGGCTCACTGCTGGCACAGATCCCCAGATGCCACAGCATTAATCCTGATTTATGCGGAGTTTTGATGGGCGCGGGACCAGTCCCTGTGTAACCCCCCCCAGGCACACTGCTCCCCCTCGCCCTGGTTCTTGCTGGTGCTCAGGAGGAGGGAAAATGTGTCCTCATACCGGCAGGAACAAAATGTGTAATTAAAGCCATTTTCTATCTTCTTGGGTAGGGGGACATGGCTTTGCCCATGTTTGTGAAGCACCGTTTAACAGTGGATCAGGAACCACGGGAGTGAGCTCTACTCCTTCACGGCTTCCTCTGAGGGTAGGTTACCAAAATCAGCATCCCCAGCTAGAAACATCTGCAGGGCGTGAACTTTGATGAGTGAACACCTGGTAGTTTCTGCTGATGGGGTGGCTTGCATTGGCCGCGAGATGCGTCCAGTGAAGCGAGTGGGGGGCTGCTCATGCACTTTCCTGATGGGACTATGGGGAGAACGAGGTAATTTATTTAAGATTCTTATATGAGTGATAACAGAGCATTGAACTGGTCCTTAACGACATATTTGCTCTCAAATCTTTGTCTTTGTATTTACAGTGGAAAAGCTGGCCCTGGTTGTTCCCATGTTTCTTTCATAGCTCTTGGCTTTTTTGTCCTTTCCTAAAGAGAAGAACAAGGCAAAAAATTTATTTACAAAGGGTCTTAGTGAGCTTCCCAATAATGTCTGCTCAACAAGACCAGCAGTCCTTCACCACTAGCCCAGGGTAGATGGGTGCATGTAAACAATACTTCATCCCACCATCTCCATCACACTACACACAGCGCAGCATCTCCCCCAGATCTCGATGGGAAGTCCACTGAGGCAAAGCCCTTCTGGAGGCTTTTTTGAAGGGAAATTATCGCTCTCCCCCTTCCTTGCCCCTTTCCTCTCCTTGGTGGTGGTGTGATGGTGGTGTGATTCGGCTCTAGCCCGTGCTCCCCGAGAAACTGCAAGGTCCCTTGCAGATGTTTGGTAACACATCAACGGCACGACCCAACACAATGTAATGAAATACCCCCCAATCTCCCCCAGACGTTACCTAATTGATAAAGTGGCTGCCCCGCGCCGCAGCAGCTCCCTCCCTGGCTCGTGCGACACAGCCAGGCTCTGTTCCCTTTCGCCATGACATCATGCCGACACTCGCCGCCCATGCATCATGCTGCCTGCAAGCTTCCTCTTCCACCCCAGATAAACATGGTCCAGACAAACTCCCTCAGCCATACAAGAAAAAAAAAAAAACAAAAAAACCAAAACAACTTTATACAGCTCCTGCCCAGGTTGTGGGTGAGAGCTGCTGGGTAGAGGTTCCTACACGGAGCCCATCTGTGGTGGCCTCTAGCCTCCCTCGCTGGCAAAATCCAAAGAGTGAAAGGCTCAAAAATGCAAAGATTTCTGATGTAACTTCCAGAAGCAAATACCAAAGTTAATCTCACTAATACAAGTGTACACACATGGTCAACACGTCCACCACTTCATCACCATGCGAGACCATCAGGCTCAAACTGGCAAAAATCTGCCGTAACTGGACTGGCAGGGCTATAGGTAAGTTTACAATAAGTTTTGTTTACTGTGTACTGCACTTCATGCAGAACTGGAAACCAGGGTTGTACCCAGAGAAAAAGTGTGCAAGTAGGTTTAGCAGCAAAAAAGCCATTTTCTTATTAGTAGCTTTTAATTTGAGATTGCTTCCCAACATTGCCTCCCTCAATATGTGTCTACAATAGTATTTTGTAGTGTAATCCCCCCTGTGATTTGAAAGCTGAATTCAAAGTTATCCTTCACTGCTTAGTCTAGAGATCTGTCATGAAAAAGATAGCTGTGAATTCCCTGTTATCCTTATCTTCCTTATCCCTAGTAGGTCTTAGCAAAGTTTTCACACACATGTAATTACTGAAACTTGCAATTATACACTGACCAAAATTATCTGTGGAATTTAGCAAATAAGGTCAGAAAAAAATTGGATCCAAATAGCTGAAAAGTTTTCTTTTCTAAATCATAGATTTGACAAAAGGAATTTTAGTTTTTGGAAAAGTTGGGCTTCAATTCAAAATACCATTCTGTTTCAAAATCAAACACATTTTTTGAGTTATAAAATAATCCCTCCAAAGATCATACATTATAGCATAAAATATGTGTATTTGCCCACGTGCGTGCACACACACACATATATATAAGCATGCAGAGAGAGACAGAGAAAGTGAGAGAGAACCCGCAAAGAAAATTAGTTCCTCTTTACTAAGACCTGAACAATTTTTTCTTCTGGTTTCTTAGTTCAGATACAAAAGCAAAAAAACCAACAACAACAAAAAAGAGGTCAACCATTAACGTGGAAGCACCATGAGGAAGAGCACCGCATCTGCTTCCATCTTAAATCCCTTGGCATTCTTCTCTCCCACTGCAGGAACACAGGACAGACGAGATGGACACAAACAAGATTTT
Organism: Syrrhaptes paradoxus; assembly: GCA_013400615.1. Classification (NCBI taxonomy): domain Eukaryota; kingdom Metazoa; phylum Chordata; class Aves; order Pterocliformes; family Pteroclidae; genus Syrrhaptes; species Syrrhaptes paradoxus. The sequence continues at coordinate 54,587 of VZTO01007009.1, forward strand.
ATTTTCACTCTAGGAGAACACGGCCATAACTCCACTGAGAATAAACAACCCCACAGCTAATCTTCCCCACTCCTCGGGACAGTTTGTTGAAATTTGTGAAAGGATGCAGACGTGGTGCAGGCTGCTTGATAAGAGTTATAAGCGTTGGTTTGTTATTATTAAAGAGGGGGAGCATAACTTTGCTGTCTCCAATGATTTTAAAACACAACATTCTCCCGCACAGCTATCTCCCTACCTACTCTATTTACATTAAATAGATGCATGAGTAAGCGCGGGGATGTGCATATGGAAGGAAAATAAATGGCTTCCAAGAGGAGGGTGTTTTGTCTATTGTATACATTTTTGGAGGATGTGGCAATGCAAACCACAAAATCAAAAATGAGAACAACTTAGAAAGCACCACCAGAACTTAACAAAAACCAAACAATCCCAGACAAACAGCAGAGCCTATAAGTAAGGGCAGCTTATTTTCCTTGAAATATTGACACGGATGCCAATAAGGAAATACACATATTTGTTAAAAATGGGCATCTAGGTTTACCCAAGCTTGCACATTGAGCTTTGTGTAATAAACAGTACAGGATGATTTCACACTGATCCTTCTCAGGTGCCCCTGATGTTAAAACTAGGCTGCTAGTTTGTTTGATAGTTTAACTCAAATGCTAGTTAAAGGTAACACCGGCAGCAGAGTATGACCAGTGCTGCTTTAGGAGTGAGGAATCAATGTCTGTTCAGGCAGGTGGCTCATTGCACCCCATTTTACCCCACTGCACCCCATTGCCGTGGGCATTACCAATGCTGACGGTGACTGCTGAGTATGCGAGCACCATCATGATCCATTTTCTGCAGCTGTCTGTGGGGCAAGATACGTGACATGTATTTAGGCTGCAGCTGCTCTTAGGTGGACCGAGAGATTGTCTCTGTATTTCATATCATCCCTGACCGAGGCTCCTTGGAGTTGCAGTAACAGAGATAACGGGCTGTTGTCATCTCTGCTGGCTAGAATAGATGTAAGTGGAAAAATCCTTCGGCTAACGTTGGTCTGGCACCTGCTGAATGTGCAGGGAAGGTTAGAGAGATGAGAGCAGCGACTAACAACAGGGGGAGATAAAAGTAGGATTTCTCCTATCGGATTTCACAGACTCTTGATGGCTTTGTTGCTTTCCCAGTGTCTTCTCAGGGATTTTGCTACATTTATTTGTACCCTAAAGAGGCGACTCTACTGCTGCCATTTATTCTTTGACCAAACAGCACCTAAAAAGAAACTTTGGGCTGTTGTTAAAATTACCATTGAACTAAGCGCCAATCCATTAGGATGGCTTTATTAACCATGGCTACGTTTTTGGAGATCACTTTGAGCATAGATGATTCCAATTTAGATTTAGGCAAATTCAATAATAATTGTAACTTCAATACAGTTGAAGTTACAATAATCAATCTGCAAAAATTATATTAAGTTTTAAGAAGAATGTATCTGAATGGCAAAAGATTTGGAGAGAAAAATCAAACAAACTTTTCTGCCTTCAAAATCCAAAATTTATCGTTAATGGAGTGTGCGTAAATCTGTAACAGCTGTTATTCTTTAAGATGTATATAATTACTGAAAAAATACATATCATTCTTCCCAGCAGATCAGTTGCAAAAATATTGCGGCGCAGTTCTTCGTAACCCCACACTGTGGTGTGGTTTTTGCTGGTAGGGCAGTGTGGGAGCTGGACAGCAGGCACTGCACACCTCACAGCACACATGGATGCAACAGAAACCAGTAACATGATATTTCCTATCATGTCACACAGCAAATTATTATGTGCTTATTATTGTTTGTTTGCTTTTTGAAAGGTAAATACAGAAATAATGTAGTCTGAATTGTATTTTTATTTATATATAAAAAATGATGGATAGCTAACAGATATTAATTCTGCACTTTCTGGAAAGCAATGGAAGTCATCTAGCAATCAAGTGTGTGAATACTGCCACAATTTCTGGGATTTCACTTTATGAGCTTCTTTTTTCATGATTTCTTCAATATATTCTAAAGTACTTCTTTTACACAAGCACGACAGTTTGGGGCAAGTCCTGTACACTGTTTAGAGAGTCTGACTATAGCCTTCTGTATGTACTGGTACCATAGAAATATAAGCAGGTATGCGCATATACATATTTATACACTTTTGTGTGCATATACACCTAGTGTGTGGATATACACACAGACTCACATGCATCGTATATTTTGTTTTGCAATATTAAACCAATTTATTTGTAATAACAGAAAGGAAGAATGTGATGTGCTACTTCCTTTCTGCGCAAAATAAGCTACAAAGGTTGGCTTTTTAAATTTTGCTGTAGTGCTAGTTCCTTGCAAGTGTTGCCATCACACAGATCCGTACAACTGGCGGTAGACCTTCAGCACAGCATACTTGCTAACCCTGTCACTTTTGTATGCCATGCAGTCATATGTTTGTAATCAGAGGTCCATGTCAAGAAAAAATACTCTCTTTCCAGCTGTTCTGTCCTTTTACCAGAATCACATTTGGAAAACAAACTGTAAATAATAAGGAGTTGATGAAGCTTCCCTAGCTAGCAAATTTCCAACTTCAAAAGCTTTTCTGCTTCTGAAGTTAATGGTTGACTTCTCTCTGGGTTCACTTTTCATGCTTTTACTATATGCCATTCTAGACCATTAATAACTATCGGTGTTTGTGGCTATCATACAAGGACTCAAAAACATATGACCATTCTTCATAGTTCACAGTTGCAGATCACAAGCGTGTTTCTAATAAAAGGCTAAATGAGTGTTTCACAGCTTTCACAGAAAAATTTTTTATGTTACAAAACCGCTTGCAGATTTAGAAGATGCAACAAACCTCCTTTTTCAAGAATTGCTGGAGATTTCTGGATGTTTCTAGACATTTAATATGCGACAAATACACCCAGCACCTGTGACAATCAAGCCTTCTCAGGTACTAATAACCACTTTGGCATTTAATCTCTGGTGTTAAACTTGTGGGAGTCAATAGACCTTCTGGGTGAAGATCCGCTCCTCACTCAATGGGACGTGCACATCCATGCTGGCGATGAGGCAGCACCCACTAGATATATCTCTTTCTTTGCCACATGCAAAGTAGCCTTTGAGGCTAAAGAAGAAGGTGAGTAGGGAAGAATTTGAAGACCATTGAGGATGGTGTTGGAAGATTATCCTCTCTAGAACAGCAGGATTTTGTTGCAAGGCATAGTATAGCCCAGTAGTTAAACTTCAGATGCATAGTCATCAAACCCATTCACTTCAGACTCAAGTATCAAGTTTCTAATAAATAATATCAGCAATAGTTTTAAAACAACAACTATATCCCTAAAGAAGAAAACTTTTTTTTTTTTTTAGTTTTTAGTGTTATCAGACAACACTAAGCAGCTATTCTTCTTCAGAGCTCCAGACTACGAAACATGACCACATCACAGAATCACAGAACTGTTCAGGTTGGCAACAGACTCTTGAAATCTTGAGGTCTGTCCCTGCAGCTCAAGCAGGGTCCCCTAGAGCAGGTTGCCCAGTATTGTATCCAGTTGGGTTTGGCATATCTCCAAGGATGGACACAAATGAAAATCTCACCCTGTAGTGTTCTTAAAGTGGACATAGCCTTTACAACTGAGATCACCTGTGAACTAAGATAAGGGTTGGCACTGCAGGCCCCAAATAAGACAAACTTGGTCCCTGTCATGAAGTCTTACTACCAAATCATCAAAATAGTTCAGCATTTGAGCCAACACCTTGTAAATGTTTGCTTCTTTTTTTGTGATGAACAAATAACCATCTCCCTCTTTGGTTTCTGTTCTCTCTGATCTTAGGAGCACATCCAACATGTCAAACACCCAGGTGAATATATTCACATCCTTGTGATCCAGCCCAAATCTGAATGCGAAGCCTGTCTCAGCAGTTCTTCAGGAACATCTGCTGAATCTGTTTACCAAGCTGAGCTTCTTGATTGCTTTTCTTCTCCCTCAATCAAGCTATGTTTACACAAAGGATTTCAGCAGTTAGTATATAAAACCTACATATTTACAACTGTGAACCAGTTAGGGACAAACAGCATAACAAATTCTTTCCAGTTTGCTGCTTTCTTACTTAGTCGCAACTCTGCCCACAGACTTCTTGCCTCAAAGATGTAGTGTCACCCCTTTGCATATACTCTGCACGCATACAAAAATTAGTAAAATAATTTAGACAAATACTTTATCATTGCATTGCTCAAGATAAAGCACAGAGAAAGAGAACGAGGCTGTCAAGACCTAATGACCATTGACATTCAAACACAGATATTTGTTTTCAAGACTCAATGGACAGAAGTGGCTCATATCAACTGCCCTTGCATAGGCACTCAACTGATTGGCCCCAGGGCACCTGGGACATTAGCACAAGGTTGACAGATATGATATAAAAGTATGGGAGACCCAGGCCAAGCGACCAGCAGCTGAAACCCAGATGTGGTGCCCTGGGGACATATCAAACAGCACATAGACATCTACTGGTGAACAACCAAGTCAAGGCTGGGCATCTCACAACTGCCTACAGCCAGGCAACGTGTGCAAGGAACTTATCCACTCAAGTTCACCAAGTGGTTTTAAAGAAAGCACTCTTTGGTACCTATCTTGTTACTTGAGCACATTTGAATTATTTACATTTAAATCTCCAAATTATAGGTTGATGTAAGCAGAGATTATCTTTCAGTAGTTTCTGCAGTTGCTTTCCACTCTGTATGAAATAAAATGAGACAGGCACCAAACAAATGCCTCTCCTAAATCGCTCCACATGTAGGTGACTGTCAGTCCCCAAAAATATGTAGGTGCTTTATACATAATGGAGCATAATCAAGGGACCAAACTAGAGAAAACTTTCCCCAGCTAAGCCATATCCTTGCAGCTGGGGCAACTGCTCTATGTGCCTGCATCCTTTCTGGTTACAGTGACCATTGTAGCAGGTCCTGAGTTAAAAACTACCATTGCCATGAGATTTCATTTGCTTCTGACTGAAAAAAAAAGAGAAAAAGAAAAAAAGAAAAAAAAAAAAGAAAAAAAGAGAGTAATTACTTCTTAAATATGTAACTTACTTTAAGGGAGAAAAATGAAAATATGTGAATTCATCACCATGAAAACTTAAGTTTTTCTCCACTTTTTCTGCTCAATACCAAACACCAAAATCCAAAACAAACGAAAAAATTGTTCACACAGCCCTTTTAAATTTAAATCAAATTAAATTAACTTTTGATTCTGTGAAACTAAATTGGATGATTCTTCTAAAAATGGAAATGAAACAAAGGAAGCAGAAATGTGACCACAATTACAGATAAGCTATTGGTGGTAAACATGGCTTCCAAAGATGGTTGGGAATCAGATATCTACAAAGTTTAGTATTCAAATCTGTGCCAGAGCAACAAGCTCTGACCTTGATAAGACTCACTTAGGATCCTATCTGTTCAAGACAGTCTTTTAAATACAAAGGTGAGAAAGAACAGAAGCAGAATAGTGGAAGAAACAATGCTACATATTTTGTTGAGTAGGTCACCTTCCAAACGTTGTCAGTTCCTGCCCATCCCTTCCCCCCCTCCCCAAAAAAAAAAATTAACACTGAAAATGTAAGCAGGAGATCTCAGCATTGGGTTTCACGGGGAAAAGTGTACAAAACAAAAGACGACAAGATCTGTTAGTACACGAGGCTGTCAGCAGACATCACCAGCTGTGAAGAGGTATATCTCACAGTGATAGAGCACACATTTGCACATTACAGATGTCCATGAGCATATCTATTTTACATACAACAGAAGACTTGCATTTCAAGACACTCTGGGAGACTAAAGCAGACATTTCTCCAAATAATATTTCTGAGTATGCTACCACATCTTTGCCCAACACCATTCATACAACGACCACGACTATATTTATATAGCAGTTATTACTACATAAGCCTGTCTTGCATTCTGCACATAGGTGACCAAACCATCCCACGGCTCTTAAACATCCATGCATTAAGGCAGCTTGCCTGCCTAGCTGCCATTGCATGTGACAAGACAAAAATAAAACCACGAGCCTCTTGTAAACTTTAATCACCATATTAACACCCATGAGAAAAGCTTTGGGTGATCCCAATCTTGTTTAAGAGTGTTCAGCTGTAGATACTTACAGGATGTTCTGCCCCTGCTGATTACTCATTATCCAAAATTAGCTCTCAGAGCAGTCTTTGCCATAGTGTCTGGCAAAGTGGAAGCTGGACCTGTTTTCAAGAGCTTTTGACATTCTCAGGACCTCCGCTCTTCCAGGAATGTATGCCTTCATGGAGCAGGACTTTACATAACTTTCTGCAGGGAGAAGTCAGGAGCGTTGTTTCTTGACAAGGAAATAAACCCAGGATGGTGATGATTTTGTTGCTTTCCTGATATACTCACCAGTTTATTTGGGTTTTGGCTCCTGCTCACTGGTTTGTAAGGCCAATGGGTTAAGGGTCTGTAATAGGCCTTGCATAGAATAGGTCCAATCTTGTCCTTTTGAAAGTAAAATTCCTTAGTGATGTTCTCCCACCATTCAGAGAAAAAAATGAATCACTTGTGCTTTCCTCAAAATATATACCTGCACCCTTGCTTGAAAACCTTAGATTACAAAAATCCCCTCAAAATGTGAATACCATGCCTGCAGAAACAACAGCTCTTCAGTCAAAGCAGAGCAAAAACATACATCGTTTATATATAAAAAAATCTCTTCAGTGCATCTTGCATAAATTATTTTAGATGGTAATTAAAATTCCTGTTAAAACCAGGCTTACCATTTCTAAGCTTTGAAAACTTGTAAAAACAAATTATCTTTTGAGGATTTCTTCAAATTTTTCCTTAGACAAATGGAAGTTACAGTAGCTGCTGATTTAATTCTAGTAGGGTGATGTAGTTTATTTATTAGTTGTAACCATTTTCTATGATAGTTGTGGTAACTTTGAGCTGATAACATACTGGAGAGGATTTTTTCTTCCAGAAAAATGTATTTTTTGCAAAAACCTGAGATATCTCACAAGATTGCTCATCAGTAGAGATCTGATTATTTTGCATCAAGTCTTGTTTTGGCAATATCAAAACATTTATGTTTGTGTGCTTTTAGTTTATGGCTATATTATGGTAAAATATTTATTTTATATATGTTATATATACATTGAATGCTTCATCTAACAAAATGTAACCTGAACAAAAACTGATCAAAACAGCAAAACTAAAGTCAATATTTCTCACCTTTTCAAGACGAAGATCTGTTTTTCCAAGTGAGATATTTCTGTTCTTTCACAACTTTTTTTCATGATTCCTCATTAAAATTTCCTGTAGAATGCTCTGCTTCCACTGGCTTTGTGTTAGGAGTGGAAACGTGCTCACTTGGAGCACTTAAAAAAAAAAAATCACATCCGCTCATTTAATTTTTAAAATTTTTCCTGTTTCTTTTCACTCCAAATCATTAATATATTTTTTAAACATTGTGGTAACTGTTGCTTGGTATTGCTACTTTTTTCCATATGAAAATTTCTTTTAATGTGGCCGTTATGTAAATAAATATGTCTAAAATATACTTTGCTATGTTACAAAATGAAGCTTTCAAACATATGCTTCTTATAACTCTTATAAAAATTAATGAAACACTCATTCTTACACAGTGGGTCTAGCTTAATGTTGAAGAACTATGTGAAAACACTAAACTAAAATAAATGAGATTGCTGTTAATGTAAAATATCCATTTGAAATACTTTGGTATTTAAATTTAGCTCGTTCAGCCTCTGGTGTATGAATTTGGAAGTAAGCCAGTTTCTCTTAAAAATAGTAAAATAATATGCAAATCCAGAATGAATCGCTCTGGAGCAAAGCTGTGCTTTTATTGCATCAACTGTCACTGGGTGTAAGTGAAGGGATAAAACTTCTTAAACATTAAAATTTTGGCGTAGGAATGCCAACAAAAAGATTTTTTGCTTTTCCGGTTGATTCTGTCCGGCATTTCCCAAATCCCGACAATTTACTCCAGCGGAAACTGTAGTCTCCACTAAAATAGCTGTAACTAAAGAAAATTGGTTTTGGACGGGTGCTGGTCCCAGCCTGTGGTTACGGCATGGCTGGATGGCAGCAAGGAGCCCCAGCCAGAGCTGTGCATGCCTCTGGGCTGCACACACTGATCGTCCATGGGTTACACACATGTCCTGGTTTCATCTGAAACAGAGTTAACTTTCTTCATAGTAGCTAGTGTGAGGCTATGGTTTGGATTTGTGCTGAGAAGAAGGTTGATCACATCCTGATGTTTAGAGTTGCTGCCAGGACAGTCAAGGACTTTTCAACTTCTCTGCTGTGACAGTGTGTGCAGGGAAAGGAGAAGCTGGGAGGGAGCACAGCCCCAATTCCTAGCCTAGGATTCGATCTTAGGTTTGGGATTGAGACACAAATTGGCCAGTGGTATATTGCATACATGCACATAATCCCCAGCATAGAGGGCTCTTCAGAAGCTCATCCCTTTTTTGCTCCAGGTCCTCTCTCTTGCTCTGGCTCATCCTTCTCCCAGGGTCATCCCTCTCCCTTGGTCAGCTCTCAGTCTGGGACACTCAGGCTTCTATCTCTGCACAGTTCTGGGATTGTTAGCCAGGAATGGGCTGAGCCTTGGTCATCAGGTGTTGAGCAGTATCACTGTGTATCACTCATCTATATATTTGTATGTATTACTATTATTATTATCATTACAATTATCTTCAATATTATTGTAGTTCAGTTAATCAATTGTTCTTATCTTAACCCATGAGTCTTTTTTTCCCTTTAGCCCTTTAATTCTCTCCCCCAACCTTGGGAGGAGGGAGGGTGAGGGAGCAGCTATATGGAGTTGACTCCCAGCCCAGGGTAAAACCATTACAATGTGCAAAGGGCTGTTCTTCCAAAACACAGAGGAAGTGATGAGCATGCACCGTGGCACCAAGAGATGGCTTTGTTGGGGTCCCCCTGATCCCACAGCCCACACACACCCAGGCAGAGCCAAGCAGACAGGGAAGTGGTTTCCATCTTGGGGAACAGGCCCACTTGCTCACGGTGGGTCTGTCCCCTCAGCATGATAGGGGGAAATGACATTCATCATGGGGTGTCCCTGACGTATGAAAGCCCTTGAGAAGTGCCACTGCCATTCCACATTTTAGGCTGGACCTAAAGACCCGCAACACGTCTGCATGGGACTTGCCTCTATGGGCAAGATGAAAATATTGTGGCAACTACAGGGGTGATGGAGGAGCCATAGCTGCAAAACCACTGAAAGAAAGGTGGGAGAGAGATGCACGGCTCTCCAGTGACAGCACTAGACAGAAGAAAACCATACTCATTATTTATAAATGAGCAAGACTGTCCTGGTGAGTGTCTTTCTGATCGTGTCTTTGTGGTGACCCAATCATCAGGCCTTCCCCACCTAACCTGTGTCCCACCTGAGCAGGCATTGCATGAAGACAAAGGGTACGCCATGGCTCAGCACAGTGAAAATGTCTGTGGGTGAAGCAGCCCTTATGGTGTGTATCAGAAATGCATGTTTTTTTCTGCTTGTACAAAAAAAAAAAAAGCTGAATAAACAACACATTTGTTATCCAATGATTGGTGAGGGAGCAGATCCACAGGGAAGAGTTATGGACAAAGTGCAGGAAAGAGGAGCAGAGAGGCACAGTCCAGCTTTCCCCGCAGAAGGCAGATCTCTGTTTTTATGCTCAGAAATAAGACAGGAAGTGATGCAGCCTGATCAAAAGGCAGTTTGAACTACATACAGCTTCCTCTTAGAGCAGCCTGCAGCTGGCCAGCCCTTTCCAGGATCAGATCAATATTTGGCAGAGGCCACTACTGTTTGCTTTCAACTCAAGTAATTAAGAAAGACCAAAATTTTTCAGGTCATACAGACAATTCCTCCCTGAAGGGAAAGTGAAAAACATGAGTATTTGCCAAGTTGAGGGATATAAAAGTGATAGAACATTGTAGTTGTTTTACAAGAAGCAACTTTTCCAAACATTACACATCCTTATTAGGAACAGCATTAACCAATTTAGGAACAGTCATCTGCATCAATGTTCAGGCAAATTTATTCTTGATCAGCCTGCTATTATCTAGGACACTTCTCGAATCAATCAAGCCCTCTTGTAATAGAAAGATTCCATAGAAAAAAGTGTCATACCTTGTAAAAAGGGAAATCCATTTCACTGCTGGGTAGATCACATCAATAAAAAAATCACTTATCACTGGACAAGAAAATAGATTTTTTCCAAAGTGGCTGGTATTTGGGGGGGAGGAGAAGCAGAGGTTATGGTTAATGTTATTAGATTAAGACCACTGTTTGCAATTTACCTTTCAAATGATGTATTATGTTATCCAATGAAGCAAATCTACTGTGGCTTTCATCAGTTTCATCAGTTTCTCTTTTAGTACTACCAGTACTACCAGAAACTGCATTTTTGCAAAGAAAAAACATGAACAACTGAAAAAAATCATTACAGCCTGCATATTTTTTTCCTTACTTTGTTGGTGTTCCCATTTTTCTTGCAAAGTGCCAGCGATCACCAAGGATGAGGGTTGTGCCTGGAAACAGGACAGTGTCCCCCCACCTTTGCATCAGATGCTCAGGGGTGGTGATGCCTGTGCTCTGAAAACTGGTTTCCTACAGGGGTTTGTGCAGATGGGGTAAATTTCCTCTTGGACAGCATAGTCACTCAGAAGAGTGGAGGTGGGAAGGATGGAGGAGTCTGACTGGTCCAAGCATGCTGAAACCCAGGCTTAGCTCTTGGAAAAAAACTGAAGCAAGAAGGGAAGTCGTGGTAATTCACTCTGCCTTAACTTGGTGCAGCGCTGGTGGAAGAGACAAACCTGTTTCAGAATAAATAACCTGCTGGTTTGATTTAGCCTCTCTTTCAGCAAAACAAGGTAAGATTTTCCTGTCGGGGGTTTGAAGCCGCTGTCAAAGCACATAGAGCATCTGCCTGGGATTTGTCTGGCTTTTCCCAGCTCCTCTTATGCCAAGGCTAAAGAGAAAAGGCTTGGTTACCTCGCTGGTGGGGTTCTTGCTGGCACTGTGTGGCCTGATCACAACAAACTTATCAGGCAGCATCTTTTGAATCTAGTCCTAAGCAATGTGGGTTTTTCGCTGGGGGGCTGTCTTGCTGAGAGGACTATCCCTCCAGCTCTTTAGCAACAGGAAGGCTGCTGTGAAATTCAGAGCCTGACCTGCAACGTGTGGTGCTTTAATGCAGAGCCAGGATCAGAAATGCTTCGCATTTCATGTCAACCCCACAGAAATAATCGACATCATAAAATTATTTACTCTCATGAATTCCCCCCTAAAATGTTGACAAAGCCTGTATGTTCCTACAACATACTGAAATTCACAGATCTGCTCCTACAGTGAATGCAAGCTTCATCAAAACTTCTTTATTGGCCTTTTTTAAAACTTTGTGTAACCCCATAACTGGCAACTTAATTTGGGCTAAGCCTGGGACAAAACTGAGCACCATTTCTACAGAGGAAGATCGGTTAAATTTGTCTCCTCTGCAGTTACAGGGAAAGCAAGAAATTCTGCAGAACACCCTCTCACAGTTCCTTGTTCTCCCTAATACTTTTAATTTCCATTCAATCATTAGGTTAAAGAAGCAGTTTGCAAAAAAAAACCAAAAACAACCAAACCCCACAAACACATGTACAAATTCACCCAGAATTTACGATTGCAGAAAACAGACTTTTCCTCCCGTATAAGATACAGAGTCCAATCTTGTCATCCCTTTTTCCAGCAAAACTCTCCCTGGAACTGAAAGGAGGGCAGGATTGGCCCATAGTAACAGCACAGCAATCCACCCTACTTTTACTACCTGCTGGATCTCTCCCCATTCACTTCAGGACCTCAGTTCTTTGGTGGTCTTCTGTTTTGACATCTGCTTACCCTTATCTCTAATCAGTTTTGCTGATAGACATTTCCCCTGAGCACAGAGACACTGTCTAATAGATTTTTTTTTTAAACCAGCTGCTACTTAGTAATCAGGAAATTATCTTTGTGGGCTGCAAGGGTGAGAGACGCTGTTCTTAACATTCCCATACAGACAGTGAAGTCTCACCCAGCTTTATCTAATTTGCTCTATTCTGCTCTTTATGCTCTTGTAACATAATGGCATAATGACTGCAATACATTTTTGTTAAACCTGCAATTAGGCAGAATGCACAATATCCCAAGGCACTGAATGCTCAGGGAATGCACTGTAAGTAATTGTTAAATAAGGTGGTAATTTACTACAGCTTGTAGCAAGAGTTACACCATCTGCCAGACCAAGGAACTGAACTTGGACCTGTTGCTTAAAGCGAGGAAGAGCGGTTGTAACGATTTGTCACTTGATACAAAATTCTTCAGAAAAAAAATGTATCACACATCAACGTGCAAGATTTAACAGGAAGAGATAGAGCTAAAATTAAATGATTGCCCTCAGCTGGTACAAATGCTTACTAGAATACACAGGAGCCCACATTTTGCTCTGATGGTTGTGCAAAAGCAATGGCTCTCCAATACATGCCACAGTGCCCCTTAGCAAGGCGTGAGCAATGGCACACTAAATTTCCAGCTAGACAGCAACAGCGTACTGTGTGTGACAGACAAAAGAAAAAAAAAAAAAAAGTGGTCCCTATGCTTTCCAAAACCTTAGAAACTATAATGTAAAGCAGAGCACTATAAAGGCTACTGTGAATAAGTTATTCCGCATTGGCAGGATGCTGGAGAAAAATCCCTGACAGACTTCTTGCTGTTGATTTTAATAAAGTAAAAAGAACCACAGAGATACGAGGAACTGAGTCTTGGGTGATTTCAATTCGAACTTTCAATAAGAGTGGGATGGTAAGGAATGTCTGCATCTGGGCTTTTAAATGGTAGTCTTTCTTTTAAAAAAAAAATCAATTTTTTCTGGGTCTATCAAACATAATTTTTATTGAATTTCCTTCTGCTGGTTTGTTTTTATTCCATTTCAGTGAAAACAAAGAGCACACACTTGCAAAAACACGCCTGAGTCCAGACGGTCAGTGCAGGAAATTCCTGCAGTTCTGGTGAAGACTGGGACTGGAGGGAGGGGAAGGGGGGGCACATATTTAACTCTGCTGAAGGATGAGCTGTAGCACTAATCCAGGAGACACCTGGCTGCTTCAGGGCTGTCCCACCAGCTGTGAATGCGCAGGCAGGCCAGGCTGCCAGCTAGGGAGAGCAAAGGTGTGGGACCTGGACTTTTACCCTTGGTTCAAGTGAATGCACCAGCACTGTGCTGGGAAGGGGAAAACACAAGCAAACGTGTGCGGGTAGTAGTGTGAACTTGGAGCTTCGAGGCAGACTAGTGTGGGAATCTACAGGAAATCTAGAGTCCCCCATTCCAGTGTCGCAGTATAATTTGTTTTCACTTGTTTCTAAAGCATCATACAAATCTAAAAGCTGTTTATAAATTCACGAATCCTCATTCACAACTGAAGCAAAGGATGATGCGGACCCATACGGCATCCCCAAAATAACTCTAACTGCTCCTTTGCCCAGAACAAGTAACAACTGTGCCTTGCTAATTAGACTTTATAAGGTCATGTGATTAAAATAAGTAAATACAGCAAAGCCAGTAATACCAAGCCTGTGCGAGACGTCTGTGTTTTGATGGCTCCTCATCTCTTTGCCTTATCTGCAGCCTTACCCCAGCCCGCCTCCAAAGTGCTGATGTCTCTGTGCTGTTGTGGACAGGGAAATCACATCAGATTTGCTCCCTGGGAAAAAGGCTCTGCAGAGCCCCAAATTGTGCAGCCAGTTTTCTTGTCACTCCTTGAAAACTGTGATCTCATCCTCGCTGTCTCCAAATTTTCTATCTCCAGTGTAGGAGAGGGAGGTAACAAGGGACAAGGGGAGAGGGAGAGGGAAGCTCTGCAAAGAAAGATCCCATTGTTAGAGTGCTCTTGTTTGTGTGAATGCTTGCCAAGACAACAAGATTGGGTCTGATGACATGAACTCGAGGGTCAGTGGGGAGCTGTGCAAAAATGACTGAACTCCTTGTACTCATGATCCTTAGGAAAAAAAAAGCAATTTCCAGATGTGAGCAAGCCTCCTTTCCGCCATCCAGTTCCCCAAACCTACCAGATGATACAGCTTGTAGATGCCTGCACACTTAACATGGCCGAGCATTTCCAGTATTTACCTTGGAAGGAGAATGGCATCAAAATCCTAGACCCAACCACCAAGGCACTTCAGGTGTGCTGGTACTGAATTAAAGTCGAATTAAACTTCAGGAACATGGTCAGAAAGGGCAAGACAAATCCAGCATCCACTCATAAGAAAAGGTTGGGAATGAACTGCAAAACACTAGAGGTGGGGTGTACAACTTACGTGGACTGTATGCAGAGATCCAGCCTACCTCCATCTAAAAGCAAAAACAAGACTGAAAATATTCAGATACTAGTTTCTGCTACCAGAAATTTTCATTAAAATGTCAGGTACAAGCCAGTGTCGGGCCTGATTAACTCTTCTCCACCATCTTCATTTAGGAGGGAATTTATGTGAATTTACACCCACTTCAGATGCTCCCACCCCTGCATCCATCCATTTGGGTCTCAGGGAAAACAATCACAGCTATTAGGGGAACTTGGTGCTGATGGGGCCAATAGGATGCACTGACAGAGCAGATACAGCTCCTGCAAAAAGCCAGTACCATGGGGAGGGAAAAGCCAGCTCTTACCCCAGCTGACGCTTGCTAGATCCTGGGCTCAGAGGGGACTGCTGACAGTTATTAACTTTAAAACAACTGTGAAACTTGCAGCGCCTCAGAATCACTTGCCAGTGCACAGCTGCCAGTGAGGGGCATCTGCTTCCATGTAACCATGGCAGATGGAGAAACTGGGTCCCCACTCAGAGAATCCTCTTGAAAGCTCAGCCTGGCCTCAGGAAAATGATTCACATTGCGCTTAGCACAGGCAGAACAGCTTCATCGTCTGCAGCAGGGCCCCAGACTCAGACTGTGTCTGGAAAAAAAAAAAAATCTCTTTTTGCATAATTTAGTAAGGGGAAAAAGTGTTGGGTTGTTTTGTTTGGTCCTGGGTTGGTGTGTTCTGGGTTTTTTTTGTGGTAAAACATTTTTTTCCACAAGCCATTTTTGCAGTAGGTGCCCGTGACTTCGCAGTGGACGCACTGGTCCATGTCCAAGCCACCTCCTTTCTGCTCAGCCCACCACCACCATGTTTCCTCAGCTCCCTGCTTTCCCAGGGTGTGATTGAATAAGTGTCTGTGAAGGCTGTAAGCGCTTGCTAATTTGGGGTTTGTCTGGTTATAGGCCGGTGGGTCTGCATTTCTGTGGAGCCAAACTGCTGGTTAAGTTGTCCTCCAGTTTTCCCCTCCTTCTCTGCAACTTTTTGCAGCGCCTGTTTCTCCCTGACATCCACTTCCCACAGCCTGTCTCTCCAATTCCCCTCCTTTTTTTTTTTTTTTTTTTTTTTTTTAATCGACCTGGTCTTTGTTGTACTAATTCAATTATCTCTGCCTGAGAGACCCAGAGAGCAGCCCCACCAGAGCACAGCCTTGAAAGACAGGACGCATAATCCCTGTTATCAAGGGGGCTGTCATTTGGCATGTATATCAACTAGTTCTTTCAATACCACAGGAGCAATTAGACGTCTTAATATTGATTCCCCCCCCACCCACTGCCAAGATATGATCTCCTACATTCCTACACCAGTCTCATTTGCCCTGCCTAAAAGGCTCCATTTATTACAAGGCGAAGTGTGCATACACACCCCACCCTCACCCCCCAGCTTCTGGAAGTAATAAATGAAAAGGTGTTTGGTTGGGAGAGTGAAAGAGCAAGCAAACATGGATGGAGCAAGTAACAAATTCAGGGAGGAACAGGGAATAAACCAAGACTACTGCACTTCCACTTTGTGTTCCGAAGTAATTAATTTGGAGCTGACTGACATCAAAGGCTGAAGGTCAGTCATGGGAAGGGGCATTAGCAATAAATCATATGCTAAAAGCAGTAATGCTTTGAGTCAAGCCCCGTTGTTACCATTCAGCAACCAGCCTGTTAAAAAAGTTGCTGCTTGTTTCTTTTGTTCTTGCTTTCCACCCACCTCAGTATTAATTTCGAGAGATGCTCTTCATGTTTTGTGCTCCATACAAATCACCTATAGCTAATTGCAAAAAATGGAGAAACACAACAATGGACTGACCTTTGTTTGAGATACCAAAATGCTTTAAATGATAATCAACAAATCAACTTGCACAGGCACAGACCCCTTTTATCATTATGCCCCTTTCAAGGATAACCATGGGTAACTGGATTCTCAGGGTATTTATTTCTGTCTGTTTAGAGGACTTTTACTGTTGTAGCACCAGAAAATTTCTCAGCTTTAGGAGATCTACCTTATCTTCCTAGATATGCATGTCACGAGACAGCCTGTGTTCAATTTCTTGCACGTAACCTGTTTCTTTGCACCGAATTACATTCATATCATGACTCTTTGGATGATATAATTCATTTTCTACTCTCAGCCAAATTTCTGTTAGAACCAAAGAGGAAAGAAATAATTCCCAAGCAAAGGAAGAGGGAAAAATTCCTGCAGCTCCACCATCCCAGCAGCTCTTCTGACTTACACCAGCTGAGGACTCCTCAGCTCGAACAAAGAGCCTGTAAAGCCTGATGTTGGCACCTGTTAATACCATTCTCAGAGCTGAACATATTTTATTGCCAGACAGGAAACTTTATCCACAGTGCTGGGATCATGTCCTTCTCTTCCAAAAAGTGTCATAGGATCTCTCACTTCCTCCTGGACACTCACCAGAGCCAGAAAAAATAGGACCTGGGTCCAGCGTCTCAGCTGAAAGCTGCCCTCCAGCAGCGCAGAGCTTCCTGTAAAGCCTGTACAAATCTACCAGCATCAAAGACAAATACACGCCATGGTTTGAGGACCACTCTTTTATTCAAGGATTCCATCTGCCTCATTTACTTCTTCTCCCCTCCCTACTAGCCTTACCACTCCTACTTTCCAAGTGCCTTTTTCAGCTAAACGTTGGCCTGTTTTTCCAGACTGCAAAGATCCACATGCCTAAATTATATTCAACACGTGACCGACGTATGGACCTCTATAAATATAATCACAGACATCTATATTTGTGTGATACAGAACGGTGATAAATCAATAAAATACATTATGTCCACCACCATGGTTCACAGATACCCACAAAACACAGCTTCATAAAACAGCATAATGCCTTCAAAATGCAATTCTGGTCTGGATTCTCGATGGGGAAAGAAAAATCTTGGCAAATGAGATTTAAAAGTATCCAACCTGCCTGGCTCTTCTGATCAGCAGCGTGGTGGGGATATGCTCCTGTCTGTGAGGTCTCCCTGCTTCTGTGTCAGTACATGGGAGCATTAGAAATTCATCAGTACCCTGTAACATAAGAGCATAACAGACACCCAGGGCAAAATAGAGGCTCAAACCCCAAATGACTTTCAAAGGCAGATGCAATGTTGACAGAAGAAGGTGACATGAGGCGTTTCTCCCAGCCCTTATGTAGACTACTTGAGCTGGATGGTGCAACTGGAGAAGAAATGGGGAGAGAAAGCAAGAAAGATCAGGAAATGTGAGAGCTGACATGGTCCCTCTGTAACATCACCCCTGAGATCTCCAGGGTTGTTGGCTCTTTGTCCCATTCCAAGCCCCAGGAAAGAGCATTGACAACAAATGTCTTCTACCACCTGTTAATTTCTCCCCATTGTCTGAGTGGAAGGACTTTATATATCACGGCAGGAACTCAATAACATTTTCAGAAGGGATTTCAGGCAAACAATCCCTGTTACTCCAGAGTACAGCTAATCAGTGACTTACGTTTCACCCAGGAGGGATGAGAAAAGGGAAGGTAATGGCAGAGGGACTCTCTTGTTCTTTTTCAATACATGGCCACAGCCACATTTACCGGAGACTCCAAAAAGACGATGGAAATTTATAGGCGGGGAGCCAGTCGTGTAGGAAATTACAGCTCTGCAAGCACTGGGACCACGAGAACTGGTTTCCTATACTTTTGCATCTTGCACTTGCGTTTTCCTGTGTCTAATAAAATGAAAATTTTTACCAAAATGGTTCCTAATGTTGTGGAGGAAGGATGAACTTTTGAACTCTCTGGTGTCTACGAAGGGCTGAGTACACCATTTCCCTCAGTTGGGGTGTGAATAGGTTGTTAACCTTCTAAACAGATCTTTACTGCCATGAAACCTGTAAGGATTCAACACCTCTGAACCGTTTATTTCCTTCTGTCCAATGATTTTGAAGATTCCTTTGAAGCAGAGGTAGCCATGCACACATAATTTCTGAGGGTACAATGCCACCTTTGGCTTGTAGGAGGAGGATGCACTATCTTCATCTCCCTTTCCAGTGGGGCGAGGATTATTTGGGGACCTTTGCATTGCCCTCCATGGGGCTGCATAGATACATCCAAAGTTACTTTGTGAGATCCCAGTGCCCCACCACACTGCCCAGTGCCCAGAGCCAGGCAAAGTGCCAAGGAAGGTCCTTGGAGAGCTGCAGGGGAAGACAGCTTTCCATTAGGCCTGCCAAGTCTGCAGTGCTAGCACAGCTCTGCCAAGGAGGGGACACCTGAGGAAATACATAATGACACGTTCTTCAGCATCACCTTTCCCATCACAGACTTACACCTACCATGGCACAGTGCCATGCGACCATCTGGGATGGGAAAGAGCTGCACATCCTTTGCCACAACCCAGTTTTCTGCTCCATACCTCAGTGACGGAGCCAGGCTCAAGCATTATGACCCCACAGGTCTCTGCTACCTGCAGGGTAATCAAGCCCAAACACAAGCTTATCAAAGCATCTTCAATAATAATAAAAAAAAAAAATCAAAATCCTACCAGCTGCCCATAGCCACTAAGGCAGAAGAGCCAATTTCACACCATATGGGGACAAGGACACACACAGTCCCACTCTGTGGAGGGCTCCAGGGCTTATCTCCCACTGGGATGAAGGTCTGGGACGTATTCTGCACATCCGCCCCGCAGCAGAGGAATGCGATTGGCAAGGGTTGGCTGCTATCAAGCCAGACACATTCAGTAAATTCTTCGGCTCTTGTCACCTGCCCAATGGCTTTTCCTGGTCTTAACAGCATGGTCAGTGGGGACCAGAGAAATAGGGGGAGCAGCAGGTAGAGCTGGACAGCACCACAGTTTTTCTCAGGTTGGCAGCCAGCACTAACACTGGGTGTCTTTTTGGGAGGTGTTCCCCTGATAGGGGCCACCACTCAGACCAGGGTGGCAAAGAAGATGCCAGCCCAGATTAGGAACCCTTCTCTTGCTTTGCTTCCTCTTCCTTTCACTTGGGCCATCTAGTCTTGGAGGAACAAGTCTCCTGTGCATCCCCAAATTGCTGCTATAACAAACAAAAAACCCTAAGGCCAGAATAAGGCTCAGAGGCAGACACAACCCCAGGGGCTGTCCTAGTCACATGCTAGGTTTGCTACAAACCTGTTAAAAGTGTTCCTGAAAAATTTTGTAGGGTCTTTCTTGTGTTCCAGTGGATTTTTTTCTAGGGGAATATCTATTTCTGGCCAATTTTTCAGGTTTTGGGTGTAGGAAAAGAGTGAAGGTGAATACACACGCGTATCTATCAACAACAGCTTTTTTTTTTTCCTATCCAAATTTTCCTCACGGGAATAATACACATTGCAAAAGAGATAAAAAACGCTCAAATGAGGTGTCTGAAAGATTATTCCCTTAATGCAAGAATGCATTTGCACCAGACCACACATATTGGATATCTTTCTCTTGGTCTCCTCTCACAGACATGCTAAAGCACAATAAAAAAAGCACCCACCTTGCATAAATATAATTCAGTTTTCCACATCCTCCACTGGAGAGAAACTCTCAGCAGATGGAAGAAAAGAATCTTTGATACGTGGTTGTTTTTGTTTTTGACAACAGGAATATTTAGGTGCAGATGAGCTAACAACATGGCTTTGGATCGGAAAACAAAGATTATTTGAAACAAAATTTGGATAGGCTAAAAGGAATTAACAAATCTATAAGAATATTAAGCAATGGAGTGGTGGAAAGGAGGGACTCCTCCAGCACCCAGGGAGTTCCACAAAATAGCTAGGAACTCTCAGAAGAAAAAAAAACCAAACCAAACCAAACCAAAACATAACCAAAAAAAACCCCAGCCACCCTTAAGATATAGCTGTATTTATCCTGGCAATTGCTAAATGTCTCATATCGCAAAGCAAAAACAAAAAAATAACAGAATGACAATCCAAGTCACCATCTGAATGCAAACACTGCTTGACAGGGAAGGGGCAGAAGGCTGTCTTTTCTCAGATCCCAGTTATGTCAGATAGCTCTAAATCAGGTCCACCAAACAAGCCGCCATGTCAGAAAAGCATTCTCTATGACTGTCTCTTCCTAACAACCTTGAGCACAGGAAACAAGGTGGGAAAGCTGGGATCTCCAGGCTCCAGGGCCATCACCTTGTCATCTCATTAGCTGAGGTGTGCAACCACATCACAAAGGTGTAGAAAACAGAGGCATGATTGAAGAGCTGAGAATTTAAAGGTGTGATTAGGATAGTTTTTCTGGAATCCCTTTCACTGAAGGACGTAATTCATATTCATTTAATCAGGTTGTTATCCTCACATACTCCGATTTCTGTGCACGAGGCTGGAGAGCTGGCAGCTCTGTGCTTTCCCATTGCCAAAGGACTAACCACCAAGCAAAAGGCTGCTATTTAAGCTCCCTGACATATTTTTTTTTCATCACAAAATTTCTACTTTCATTCACTTTGCAAAACTCTGGGTAAAGTTTCCATGGTAGCTGTCTGAGGCTGAGCACATGGTGTTTGCTGAAAATTCCCATCAACATGGTCCTTGTTCCTCCTGAGAACATGAGCAAAGATGTATGCTGTGTGTGTTTTACACCTATGGACAGTGCAGCTTTAAGACCTGCAAGATTTGAAGGTTAGGGAAGAAGTAGATGGGATGTAACAAAGAGCAGAAAAGTAGCTGGACTCAATGGTACAATTAGGAGCATTAGAGAAGGGAAATGGACTTTTAAAACCTTGGAGCAGCAAGGAAAAAGGATAGGGGGAATCACAGGGGGTGGGAGAAGCAAATGCATCAAGGAGGGATGAAGGGCTGTGGCTGTGCACCCACCAGCATTCTCCAGGAAGACATGCCAAGGAAGGAAAAAAGTGCAGAGCACATAAAAGGAGGATCCAAAGTTTGCAGGTGCAGTATTTTGTCAAGCTGTTCCTCTTGGAAGAGGATGGTACCGAGGGAGGAGCTCAGCAGCCTGGTTGGGTTCAAGAGCACTAATGCTGTGAAAACAGGAAGCTCACAAGTTCAATGGAAACATTATAAAACAGGAGTCTCGTATGCTGTTTCAAACAGTGCACAGATTTTTTCCAAGCTCTTCAATCCATACTCCTGGGTGTGAGTGTTCAGTGGTAAACTCATTGCTCCTGGAGACCTACCTGGTTTTGTGTCTAACAAATTATTCATAGATTAATATGTGTATCTTCCCACACAGATAAAAAGCATTGCAGTTCCTTTACATACCCAGAGCGTGCCCAAATTACTTATCCCAGTCAGTTGTAAAAGCAGATTTCAGGACTGAATGGCTACATTTGCTGTATTACTATAACCAGCGCAGTATGCAGGCTTTTTCTTATACATATCATTCAAAATTAACTCCAATAAAAATAAAGAACTCAAGCAACACTGCATTACATCCTGAGAGACACTACCTCATCTCAGTCTGGTATACATCAGTGGATTTTGATTCTTTTCTGTGTTATATGCAGAGGTCAAGTGAGGGAGTGGCTTTAACATATCCAAGTTCTAACTGTCAGCCACCTGAAGCAGATTAAGGATGTCTGTGTAAAACTCTCCCTGATAAAATGCTACTGTTCAGAAACTCATAGAATCATAGAATAGTTTGGGTTAGAAGGGACCTTCAAGATCACCCAGTTACAACCCCCCTGCCATGGGCAGGGACACGCTCCACTGGACCAGGTTGCTCAAAGCCTCATCCAACCTGGCCTTGAACACCTCCAGGGATGGGGCATCCACAGCTTCCCTGGGCAACCTGTTCCAGTGTCTCACCACCCTCACGGTAAAGAATTTCTTCCTAATATCTATTTTAAATCTGACCTCCTCCAGCTTAAATCCATTACCCCTTGTCCTATTGCTACATACCCTTGTAAAAAGTCCCTCCCCATCTCTCCTGTAGCCCCCTTTAAGTACTGTAAGGCTGCTGTAAGCTCTTCCCACAGCCTTCTCTTCTCCAGGCTGAGCAACCCCAACTCTGTCAACCTGACCTCATATGGGAGGTGCTCCAGACCTCTGACCATCTTCATAGCCCTCCTCTGGACCCAATCCAACAGCTTGATGTCCCTTCTTTTGTTGGGGGGACCCAGAGCTTGATGCAGCACTGCAGGTGGGTCTCACAGGAGCAGAGGGGCAGAATCACCTCCCTCAACCTGCTGGTCATGATTCTTTTGATGCAGCTCAGGATCCGGTTGGCCTTCTGGGCTGCCAGAGCACATTGCCCCGTCATGTTGAGCTTCTCATCAACCAACACCCCCCAAGTCCTTCTCTTCAGGGCTGCTTCCAATCCTTTCTCCTCCTAGCCTGTATTTGTGCTTGGGATTGCCTTGACCCATGTGCAGGACCTTGCACTTGGCCTTGTTGAACTTCATGAGGTTGGCTAGAATGTAGTCTAGAATCATCACTTTGGGCTAAGACCTGCCCTGGAACAAAGAAGTAGTCCGGAATTTGTTGATGTGAGCTAAAACAAGCAAGTGACCTGAGTCAGAACTGACAGAACTGTGACAGGAAGTGATCTAGCACAAACAAGCAATCTAGAAGCTGCTCTAGAACAACAAAGTGACCTAGAACCCCCTCTAGAACCCACCCTAGAACTTTCACGCTATCTAGAACCTGATCTAGAACCACCTCCCTGCCAAAAACCCAACTTCAGAGTTCAGACCTGCTCTAACTGCACCAACACCACCCCAGCTCTACAAACACCTGACTGTAAAGGACTCACTGCCTGTCCAAGGCCCTGATGAGGGAAGGCCTTGCGCTGTCTCAAGCATCTTGGTTGCAAAAAGGCAATAGGCAATCATTTTGCTCCTTGCTGAGCTAGAACGTACCGAAGGCTTTACTCCCCTCACTCATCAAGGACAAACTTTTGCTTAATAAGGTCGTCGCCACCAGCTTGAATGCGCCAACAAAGAAAGTTCAGCCAAAGTTAATCCAATGCAGGGACTGCACAACCACTGATGCAGTTGGTTGAAAGGGTTAACGCTGCCCTTCCCCCTCTTGTGAAAGAGGCACCCCTCTCCACTTCCTCTGATAATTGGAGAAAGTTAGGTGGAGACCTGAGAACTTTTGTCCAAGAAAGGTGAATAAACAAATAGAAGACACACGCTTAGCACCTGAGGACTCCCAAGAGGCCGATGGACTCTTCAAGGACAGACTCATCCCAGCATCCAAAAGGTGGTGGAAAAAAAATTAAAAAAAAAAAAAATTCCTTTTTCACTCTGTGAAAACTTTTCCCTCTCTCTTCTTTCCTTTTCTTTTCTCTTTAAGCATCTCTTGATTTCTCTCTCTGGCACATACGGGAACACCTGAGAAGGTTTATGCCACCTCCTCTGGGGGCTTGTTCAGCAGGTTTCCTTATTGGAATCAGTGATCACTACCCTCTAACTGCTTTTACTCACAGCACACCTTTTAAACTAGAAATAATGCACATATGCAAAACAAAGCAAAGCCAGATTGAACCATTCAAAGAAAATACTACCAAATGGATGTTGTAAAGGGATGGGTATTAACTATAGCATTTTTCTGCAAGGAATATATATAGGCCTATCCAAAGATTATCTAAAGCACCAAATATTTCTCAGAGATTCTTCCAAGGGCAATTTCTGCACCTCCAAGTATCTGTCTCCCTTCACCAACAACTATGAACATAGATTGGGATTCCACCTATTTGGGAATGAACCAAATTCCCCATGCTCTTGCCCTGCTGGATACTTGTCCTGTTGGGAACCTCAGTGGTAAGAGGAGGTTGACTGAGAAAGGCACTGAGTATGTTTCCTTGGCAAAAGCTTTCAACACACAGGAGCTGCTGCTATGCCTGATAACACCATGAACAAAAAAACTGTTAAGTCCAGGTATAATCCACATGTAGAGTACGTAGCCACATAACATAGCCACTAGTACAATCACTCTGTTTAAGACCACGAAGGCAAGGTTACAAAAAAAGTCTAGTGCTAAACACCCCCCAAAACATTAAGGATATAAACTGGGATTTTAAGACTGATTCTTACTCTGCAATAAAATGAACGTGAAAACCTCAAGGTCCAGAAACCTCAGATCTGATACGGGTTTCATTAGGACTGGAATTCAACATCTTGGACCTAGGGTTAATTTAACAAAAATCACAGGTGAAACACACAAGTCTGTGTATCTACCAAAGGAAGGTGTGACTTGAAATGACCCTTCCCTGAGCCACAAAGACAAAGCTATAATGATGGAAAGCCTCAGATGAGGGATAAACATTTTTGAGTGCTACTGAAGTCATTCATGTGTACAAACCTGTCATCTCCAGCCCGATTACAGGACTAAAGCAATCTTCTTTCTTTCAAGATTAAACTGCTGGTTTTTTAGCTTATTCTTAGCAATGGGACAACTTAACAAAACTTATGAATAAGAACAGCAAGAGCCCTCTTCACTCTCTCTTGACTATTTCAGGGCTGAGAGGAAATAAAAGCAGAAAAAAAAACCTGCTTATGTCTGCCCCAAAGGCTCAAAGGATTGCTCTCAGCTCACACTAAAACTCAAAAAAAGTAAATAATCATCTTGTGGGATGTTGAACATTCCCAGGTTGCGGCCCTGTAGGAATTATGGTTTCTCATGATTGCCGCTTCAAGATGCAAAATGTTTGTTTGCAGACGGGCGCTGGTCCAAGTCCTGGATTTTACCCTGCTTCTCCCGCTGACCTGGAGAGTGATCTGGAAATGTCATTTTGCTGTTTATTGCCTTTGCCTCATACTTTGTAGTCCCCACCTTCTGCATCTTGAACTTGATGATTCTTGAGGTCTTTTCCAACCTTAATGATTCTATGATTTGGGTCTCACCCTGCCTAGGAAAACCTCAACTGCAGCCAGTGTGTTCGGGGTAACTAAAGTACAACTAGTCACCCCAATACCAGTGGGGCAAATACGGATAGTCAGTACTTGATTATTAATTTCTATTTAATTGGCTGAGGTACTGTAAAGCTTATTTTTAAATTGAAGTAATGAAAATGATGACAGAGGGCTACTGCTTTTGGAAGAAAAAAATATTCAGGACTTTCCCAGACTAGAAAACTGTCCAGAGCACTGCTCTCATCCATCACTTTGTATGGCTCTGTGATAACTCTCTGCTTTACAATTACAAGTCATTCTCTATCAGCAGACAGGGACAACTCTCTAGCAAGACACAAATAGAAACAGGCACAAAGCTGCTTATTTGTAAATAAATCAAAGGAGAGAATTTGGGAGAAGGAAACAACACAAAGCTCTCTCTGTCAGGATACCAGAGATTTATGTGAGAGATTCACTGATGCTTCAGGCCACTGGTGCCATTTTCCAGGGTATGAATGGGTGGATCTTTTGCATACATTTTGCTGGGTTGACTTAAGTAAGTCTTGACAACTCTCTTTCCCTGGGGACTAGACTAAAAGTATTGTTTAGAAATCTAATATATGGTTTATTTACTCAATTTGTGCTGAGCACTACAGTTCCTTCAGGCCAGCTTCAGCAGTCCATTACTCCATTAATGCTCCATTACTGAAATTAGTGCTGTAATTGGAAGGAGGGAGGATGATGGGGAAGGGGACACTTTTTAAAGGAGCAGGTCCTGCTTAATCCCATCATGGAAGAAAGCATTAGAAAAAAACCTCAATGCTCCCCCCCAAGCCCCTCCCTTAGGGAAGAGAAGCTTCTCTTTGGTGGATGACATGCAAGAGCTGTGCAGGGAGCAGACAGATCCCAAGACTGCACCAGCTGGTCAAATCAGAGGACACAATGGCGACACCAAGATGCTTCCCTGTGACAAAAATCAGATGACACCTGGGTTTCACCCTAAGCTTCTAGTCCCTTGATTGAAGATGGTTCTGTCTTACAGGGCTGCTTGCAGCATGAAGGAATTTAGGATCTGTGTATGAATATTTATTAATTAGTCAGCTCAATTACAACAAGGAATCCTCATGGATGATGTATTCACGAATTGTGTACGTGCATACAATCACATAGTTTGCAATAATTTTTCAATATTAATTGTAAGCTGGTTACTGAGAAAAACACCCTGTACAGTTATCCTGGATAACTGAAATATATACTGCAAATATACATATTTACTGGTTTACTTAAATAGAAGACCTGTCAGAAGACTAGCAGGAAGGTGATACAACAACCCTAGAGAAGTCATCTGTTAAAAGAGATTAAAGAATTAAAATAAGAAAAAAATGCCAGAGCTTTTAACTGGGATGCTGCAGCTTCCATTTTCCAGACAGTGACAGGATTTGTTTTGCTAAGGCTGGAACTAGAAAGTCCCAAAGGAAACCAAAGAATTAAAAGATTTTTCCCTATGGGGCTGAGGGACTGCGAAGACAGGCAATAATCCTGAATTTGTTCATGAGGAGCGGATTGACACAGCGACAGACATTGCTGGGGTGGTCAAAACTGTAAAACTTAGTTGTCCACTATTACAGCATGGTAGGACTTAACGTTAAGTGCACATCATATCATAGAATCATTAAGGTTGGAAAAGACCTCAAGGATCATCAAGTCCAGCCTTCAACCCACACCACCTAACTCACTAAACCATGTCCCTAAGCACCACATCTACACATTTCTTGAACCCCTCCAGGGATGGTGACTCCACTGTTCCAATGCCTGATCACTCTTTCAGTGAAGAAATTTTTTCCAATATCCAGCCTAAATCTCTCCTGGTGCAAGTTGAGGCTGCAGACCTCTCCACATGATACATCGCTCTGGGAGAGCCAAGGCACCCCGGTGTCCCCAGTTGTTATCTCTCCAGGCATCCAGCAGCATTTCACATGCTTCTGTGTCTCCAGGAGCTCCCAGGGAGCAACCAGACATTGAGTCACCCCTGCTACCAAGCCTTTGGCCAAGAAACAGAGCAGCTTGCCAGGATGTTAAATATACTCCTGCCGGTGAACGCTGCTGAAAGGGGATGTTTTTAGAAAGATGTGGATGGACATTTCATCAAGGTGGAGACTGACAGGATACGGTGGAAATAACATTACAAGAATAAAGCCTCCATTCTCCAACTTTCAAGCTACCCCAGATCTCTCAACAAGAGCTTCAAGAGCAGAGGGAAAACTGGGAGGGATAGGTGAGTGCCCCCTCAAGAATTAAACCCCAATTAACACACCATCAAGTGACGAGGGACACATTTTACATGATCGATTAAAAGACTCCCCCCTATTGATCTTTGCAGCTAATCATTGTCCTATCCCTGCTTAGGGAGTGCAGACACAAATCAGCGATCTAAATTTATTGAGACTTCTGGCAATCAATAGGTCAGACTCCCAGACAAACATTATGCAGAAAACATCTCCACTGACTCATCATGGGCCAGCGAGCCCCAGGTCTCCTGAAGCTGTTCCCCTCTGTGCCTGGATGGTTCGTGCAAGGCCAGGTTGCTCTGGGTACGCTCCTTGTCGAAGCTCAGACAAGAAGCCCGCGATGAAACAACAGCCATGGCTACCACTCTCGCCTTCAGCTCAGAATCACGGCATGAGAGCCAGGTACCTGGAGGCAGCAGCCAGCCTACCATACGAGCCCTGCAGTTTTGATTTAAACAAAACCAATGCAAGTAGCTGTAATTTCACAGATGGGAGCAATTCATTAGCTGGTAAAAGATGTGGTGGCTCTAATCAGGAGTGACTGGGGAGCTTTTGATGCAAATGGCCATTTGCAGCTGCCTCACCCTGTCTCTCACCAGGGTAAGGCAATACACAACAAGATGGAAAAATCAACCTGTGTATTAATTTGATAGTCTGCAACAGGGCAACAGCATTGCCAGACAATATTTCTGGGCCCTGCCATGTGCCCAGGTGATCTGCCACTTCTGGATTGTACTGGACGTGAGAACAAGAGGATCACACACTTTACTAAATCACCTGGACAACTGCCATTCATATGACTGCAACTGAAGGGTCAGAACTAAAATCTCTGCAAGTGACTGACCTGGGCTCCCTGACTGCCCACAACTGAGAGGGCAAAGGTGGGAAAGACAAGTTTTAAAAAAAGTATCTTATATTTTAATCAGTCATCATCTCAGCTTGAATGCCCTGTGCAAATGTGATGGTGCAAGCCAGCCTTCCCTTCCTGTGCATGGTGGCACCAGTGACTTTTGCCTGGATTAAGGCTTCAAAAGAAAAGGTCTGCATGGTTCAGCCTGGGATCCTCAGGAGTCTGGGATTTTAGCACACGGACATGACAAGGAGCATTTCCACCTTTGACACAAAGTAAGGGTGGCTCCTAGAACCTTCTGGGAAGAGTAGTCCTTTATCTACTTAGCTAAATTAGCTGAGTTTGGTCAAAACTTGGGTCATAGCAGGTCCCAAAAGAAAACCATTGAAAAGTCTCGTTGACTGCAGTAAGCTTCAGAGACAGTTCTTATTAACAGGGCACAAATAATCTAGCATGGTCATATGCTCAAGGTGAGAAAAGAAAAAGGAGAGATGGAAGGTCCAGGTGGTAACCTAGACACTGTGGTGCTCTCTACTTTTTCCCAGCTACAAACACCTCTGGGTACCAGGATTTCTACAAGAATTAGACATAGTCCCAGCATGGACTCTTTAGAAGATGCATGTACAAACTGGGCAAGAAAAACTTCTTCTTGTTCCTCCTTCAAGTAGAAGTCTCCTTTGTGGAGTAAATTAAGGAACTATGAATATTTACTTCTTCAGTAATCTCCAAGAGCAAGTTGCAGCAATCTCATGGTGATAAGGCATGTGGGAGACACAGCAGTCTGGTGTGAAAATACACAGTGGAAGATTTAAAGAGAGAGAAAAAAAAACTCCAGACAAGTTATGTAGTATTTAATTTCTCACCCAACAGGCAAAGAAGGCAGTGACACTACTGTTGCATAATGTGTTCCTGCTGATCCCCCTCTAGTGAAGTGGCATCCTACAACAAACATCTTTGGGAATGAGCACACGGGCAGAAATGGGGTAAAAAGATGGGGAACGGGTAGGGTCATTTTAATTTAGATTACTGAATGACTCAAGAAAGAAGCCCGGGGAAGATGTCCTTAGAGAAAATGGTAAATCTTTCCATTACATGACATTAATTACACTTTTACTGTGAGCTAACCCTATTACAGTGTTGTGGGTAGCCACAGAAGATGGTACATGTGTGGTGTCCCTTCCAATAAAGAGCTATCCTACAGGAGGCCCAGGGGCCAGCTGTGGGTTTTACTGCGCTCCAGGTCACAGCTCATAAAGGCCAGTTAATGCACTGCCTTGCAAGGACATTTCTTTACGAGTTTTACCAGATTAGAAGCACAGGGAGGAGCAGGATTCTCATTAATTTATTCTTTAACGGGAGGTCCTTTAAGATGGGTTGCAAATAAGATATGAATACTTTGTCCCAGACACCCCATCTAGACCTTTACTGGGGAACTGGAAAAACATTGCAACACCACCAGTGAAGGGTGTCGCAACCAGCTGTATCACTTCTGTTGACTTATCCTCCTCTCAAGACTTGGACAACAGACCTCAGCATAGCTGTGGGATGTATTCCTCAGCCTGCATCCAGAAAAGTGTCAGAAGTCAGTCCTTCAGTGTGCCAGATCACTGGGAGAGCAGTAATGACCACTGTGGATTCGGTGGCTGTGGACAATAGCAGAGTTTCAGGGCTGGGGCCACATTTCTGGGGTTTTGTTGGAAGCAATAAACATCAGAGAAACAGAAAGAAAAAAGAGAACACTAAAGGGCAAGAAAAACATGATTTGCCAGGCTCTAGGAAAATACACAAATTTGGTCCAACCCCTATCACATAAGGGCTTCAGACCATGAACAAGAGAAACAATCTAAGGGCATTTGATCCCTCATTCCCACCGGATAGTCAGGCTCAGCCACACAAGTCCAATGGTACAAAGTTTCCCTTCTCCAGATAAAACAGCTTACAAATCCCCTATCCAAGCACTGTTGTGCTTGAGGCAAAAGGTGTAACAGAGATACCAAGCAAGGTGCTCAAAAGCAAGATTCAAACAGACAAAAAGCAGCCAGGAAAGCTACATAAAAGTAAAACGTTTTAGCAGAGACCTCAAGATGCCCAAAACTTACTCCGGTGCTGAGTGATTGCAAGTCTCTTTCTCACTGATAGCTGAAGGAGCCACCGATGAGTTGGAGATCAACTGCACTGCAGAGGTAGCCCTTGCTGGAAATGACTGCAACCCCCTCTTCCACCAACTGGACTTCACAGAGGACTTCTCCAATCCCAGGCTTCCTGCACCAAGCTAACCTTCTCATTTTGCTGGAACAGAATGAATGTTGGCACAAGATATTGGGCGTCTTCCAATCAGCTGGGAACAACAGCCAGTATGGGGAAAATACATTCCCCTATAGGCTTAGCAAGACTGGAAAGGAAGTCCTCCCATAGGCTCACACCGCAATTATACTTATGTCCGTGAATGCTGCATTAGTAGGGGATTTTTCCTTGTGTACTGCAGACTGCTGGTTGCTCAGCAGTGCAGCAAACTCATGCTATGGCAGACTCTTCCAAAAATAACTTCCCGCCTGCTAGAAATGCTTTGTGCACTTGCACATCCAGTTGCTGAGCAGTAATCGGTGCAAGCACATGTACACAAGGAATGCAACCTGTATACAGCACTCAACTTGAAATGTGGATTTTGGATTAATGCTTTGCAGGTATGTAATGATTTTCAAGGCAAATGTGAGACTTGTTCAAAAACAAATATCTACAAAAACTCCTGCTTTGCAGGTAGAAAAAAAAAAATTCAGCAGAAACTTTGTAAGTGAAAAATATTGGCCAAGTGTAATTCTTCCTATAATTCAGTGAACTCAATTTAAAAAAAAAAAAAAAAAAGCTATACGTTACTAATTAATTTCAGAAGCTGTTTTTTTCTTTTTCAGAACCCAAAACAGTAGAGATACAAGAACCCGAGGAATGAGAGTCAGTCAGAGCACAATCTCTGCCTCCTCACTCCTTAGAGAAATAATGGAGAAAAATCCCAAATGTACGAGCAGGAGGAACATGAAATGACCAAATACAATAGGAGAAAGCTGCTTTAGCAAGAGGAAAAAAACTCTCAAGCATTCTAGATTCAGGGTTCAGACTCCTGAACTCAAGATAACTTAACTAGAGAGAAGTTAAGCTGGCACCTCTGAGTTTTATCCCACAGCTCCTACCTCCCCATCTCATCCCATTCAGCAGACAATCTCTCCTGCAACCTTGGTCAGGTGGACTTCTAGGTGCTGTGGATGCTCCCGTGCAGGAGGTGTGCTGAGAGATGCAACAAGACCCCACCAAGACCAGTCCACCCAGCCTGTGCAGCCACAACCACTGGAGAGGGTAGAGAGGTTGTGAATCTCCGGTGCCACCATCTAACAGGTGTGATGGGTTTACCCTTGTCTGGGAGCCAACCCCACACAACTGCTCTCTCACCCCCTCCATTGCTGCGGATGGGGGCAAGAATTAAAGGGATAAAGGGAAAACACAGCCTCTTGCTAGCTACTATGAAGAAAGTTAACTGTTTCAGCTGAACCCAGGACACAGATTACCAAGGCTTTTGTTTTGGTTTTTTTTCCTTGCTTCGCAGCTCTTGAAGGGAGCCTTGGGAGCAGAAGGGTGAGAGAAAGAAAAAAGGAAAGCAGGGGAAGAGAGGCTGCGGCAGGAGGAGGGGCAGAGGGGAGTTATGCTCACAGCTTTTCAGAGCTGAAAACAGACCCTGCTGCTGGTAATGTGAGAGGGCTGGAGCAGGCGCCAAATGGATAAGGCTGTAGACAGTGGGGCCAGAGCACTGATACTTGCCAGTACCTGCAGATAGGAGACAAATAATTGGCACATGTTAAGAAAAAAAAAAAAAAAAGAAAAAAAAAAGACAGAGAAAGAGAAAGAGAGAGTTTTTAGATGTCCGTATTTTCTAAATGTGTCTGGCAGGAGCCCCTGCAAGGAATTTAATCAGCAAGAGTTGTTTAAACTGGGCTTTGAAAACAAGCCCTGTGCTGCTAGTAATGAACTTCATATCATCTGCAACTCCTGTTTGCTGACGACATTCAATTTGTTAATTCTGCAGCTGGTGATAGGGGTCAGATATGAAAGTGATGATTGTTTTTTGACGTTCCAACCCCTGCTCACATCTTTCTAATTAATCCTTTTAGGAGCCACCAGCAGATCAAGAGAATTGTGGGGAGGGAGGGGAGGAGGAGAAGGGAGCGAGATGGTTTTTCCACGCCTGCCCTGCAGCTCCTCACATCCTGCTCTAGTGGAAAGAAGGTGCAAGGGCATACCTGCTACTCAGTCCTTTTCATGATGTCTTAGAATACTTCAATGTTGGAAAGGTAGATATTAAAAAAAAAAAAAAAAAAAGGCTCACCTTCCCTGCCAAAAACAGGGCATTTTAAAATCTGGTGAGTATTTCATATTAACTACCTCCATAGAGGATTAGATGGGTGGTGGAACTGGCAGTGGGGTAGGAAACCATTCTCCCGCTAGCTTACCCTGCGGATTCAGAGTTGGTGAGATCTCCCCAGGGGCCAGTTTAAACAGCTGAGTGTCTGCAAACCACATGTGAAGTTGGTCTTGAGCAGGTGAAGCGCTGAAGCAGAGATATGTCTCTGAAACCTCTTGTCGGTGGGAGGAGGACCTCCAGAGCTGATCCCGTCTCTCAGTAGACTTTGTCATGATGTCCTACAGCAGAACTTCAATCCAGGTGTGGTGCAGTGAGGGCTGTGCCCATCTGGAGAGGCTGCATGAAGAATCCTTGCAAGGTGGAAAAGCTAGCAGTCAAGACAGGAGAAATTTCAGAAAAGGTGAGAAAAGTGAGAGTGGAAAGTTGTCTGAGTGACAAAATTTTGAGAAGAGAAAAAGGCTTGATGTTATGCAGAAATTGCTGGCACTGGAAAACAGCAGAAGAAAAAAAACTTCATCTGATTAGTGTTAAGCTAAAAAGAAAGATTGATTCCCCCCCCCAATGGAGGAACTCAGACTTTCTTTCTCAGCACAGGGGTGTACTTTGGTAATCAACAAGTACTGCTGCCACCTCATAAGGGTTAATTCATCCAGTATAAACTTACAGTATCTGGTACTGTGATTAGAAGTTTAACCAACCACTATAAATGTTTACTTTTTTTTTAACAGACAACTTTCAGTATGAATTGATTTGCATATACAAAGAAAAGATCTTTTGCTCTTTTACTTCAGACTCAAAAAAATTAGTAAAACAGAGGCCAGTTCTGCTCTTGGCATGTCTGGAACAACACTAGCCTCAATTAAATTAGCCTAGATTTACAACAGTAGATTCATGAGCAAGCTTTGCCCTTACAGTGTCTCTTCAGTTTGTTCTGAACTTTGTGCAGGAAAGCTAGGAAAATACTGCGTGGGGAGAGAACTGAATGCTGCGATGAATTTGATGAGTCACATGAAAAGACTAACGGCAAAATAAAAGTACTGAGTGGCACTCACCCAAAAAGGACATTATGGATGATCACACTCTGTTATTACCACCCAGAGACATAAGAGTGACCATCTCCCTTGAGGCCTAATGTTCAAAGGGTGAGTGCCCAGCATGCATTTAGTGAGACATCAGATCTCATGAAGATGTTTTTAGCAGCACATTCCAAAATGAAGACACCAAAAAATTCATTGCTAGCCCCTTGAAATCTCAAATCAAAACCCTTTCAAGCACCAACATCAAGTAGCCATCTGTACAGCCAGTAGATATAAAACCAGATGCCAAATCCCAGCAACAACAAGAAACTGGTATTTCCGTGTTCTCAGTCAAAAAGAGTTCTTGACTTATGTAATCAGCAAAGAATGATGTTCACATAAGGAACTCCGCTAAAAAAACAAATACACTAAAATTTACTTGATGGATCAATGAATAAAATTACACCAATCAAGAACCATGTGTTCTGTAAAGGTATTGTTAGAGGTGGAGGTGTCTTCTTACTTCCCCATCAGATAAGCAGAAAGCAAGAAAACAGAATTATACATGTTGTGAAAAATCATTATAAATGTCTGAATTTCTCAGGCTGTTTATAACTACATGCATTATTTGTTAATAGGTTTTCACCTGTTGCATTTGTGAACACGAGCATGGCTTTCACTCATGCAAGATTCATAGGCTTAACTTAGCTGCTTATGAAAAACCTGTTGGCCCTGAACATCTCTGCAAGCAGCAACGCAAACAGTGGCAGTGGTTTGTGGTATCCACTTTGCTCAGCCAGAAGCACAAGGCACTTAGTGAAAAACATTATCCTTTCCAGTGTTTACATTCAGCTCAAGCACATCTTAGACATTTTATTCTCTGTCTGGCCAAGTCCCACAGGTACCCTGCCATGTAAAAGACACGTTGTTTATTATTCAAGTGTTAACAAAGTGCTTGAGTGAAAAAGTAATCTGTTTTCCGGAGGAAAAAAAAGACACACAAAGGAAATATGGCAAGAATTGCCAGCTCCAATAGCAACAAGAGCATCTTTTACTGCTCAGCTCACTGCAGAGGTGTCCCCAGAGGAGCCTTGTGCAGGCAGTTGTACCCCTCCAGCTGCCTCTCAAAGCATGGCTTGCAACTTGTTACAGCACTTTTCTCCCTCTGCTATTCTGGCAAGACATTTCTTTGAAATCCAAACAACATTTATTTTTATTTAATAATCACATCCAGGGTTATAAATTCTATTTTAGGGCAACAGTTCTGACCTTCTCAGGTGAAAAGAGATCTTTACATTAATCTAGAATACCTAACACTATTAGGAGTCACTCCCACACACACATTGTCACCCTGTTTTCTTAAATATTTTATTTTTTTTAACAGACATCTCTTGCCACCACGTTTTAAAGAAACACACCCCCGAGACACATACACAAAGAGAAAGCAAAGCATTTCTAGACAGAAAACAGCTAAAAGGAATAAAGTCAACAAGGACAGTGTTTAAGTAGTCGTAATTCCCAGATAAGTGATGTCAAAATGGTAATTATCCTTCCAGAGCTGCCTGAAAATCTCAAGCAGGAGGTAAATGTCCAAAGAACTGTATTGCAGTGCTCTCACCCAGTGTGGGCAGAGGGTAGATCTGCAATAATATGCTCACAAAATGGTCTTCATTTTCCATGGCCCTCTGGAGCTCTATGGAAAGGGTGCATGTGGTCCAAAGGGACATCATTACAAATAAAAGAACCTGAGCACAGTAACATTTGTGCCGTTTATCAGGACAAATTCCCAAGCAATGAGGCATAGCTGATGTGAGGAACAGTGTCCTTAAGGAATCAATGGGAGCTCCATTAAAGTTTATGTTAGATAAAGCAGGCTGTGCTACAACTCGGAAAAAAAAGTTTCCAAATACTCCGATTTCTTCTACAGGGGGAAATGGCAGAGTGTCCACTGGGCAGCAACGTTTCAAAATAACCCTTAGGTCTCTTGCTTTTTTAGTTACTGCTTGGAGAGCAGTGCAGAAGAATTAAATTGCATTAAAGTAGTAGGCAAGTGTTATCTCAGGCACTTTAGAACAATGTTATCCTCTTGCCCTATGATTGATCATTTATATCTGCCCTGCCCCATTGCTGCAGCCTTGGAGGGGCTTTGAGGATTCTCCTGCAGTATGAACAGTCAGGAGCAGGTTGATTGAGGTGGCAGATCCCCAGTTTGTATATGAAGTTATTTGTTCGGGTCACTTCTAGGTAGGTGTCTAGCCATGAACAGAGAAGTCTACCTTTAGCCATGTTCTTCCAAAACCTTAGGATTTATTACAATACATATAATACACAATATATAAATAAATATAATTTATATTTGTATCCATGCCAACAAATGGATATCCAAAGATATCCACAACAACAAACGAAAAATAAGGGAAGCAACAGAGAAATAGCTTAAAATAACAGCGTGATTGTGCAGCATCATGGACTCAAGATGGTTGCCCTTCTCTCCTCTAATGAGAGGTTTCATCTGTGTCCCACAGGATGAAAAGGGATGAATGACCCACACACCAGCCAGCCCAAATCTCTCGCCAGCAAGTGCCAATGCATTTTGCATTAGCACTTCTCACAAGGAGACCCTGAGTCCCCGCACCAACGGGGCTCGGGGGGTGTGAAAAACCTCCAGAATGTTTTCTCACAGCCTGACAGATAACTTGCCATGAAACCCAAGGAGATTCATATCATCCAGGGCATTGTATCCTGTGTTATAATCCAGTCGTCAAAGGAATGAGTTGCTATTCACAGGTTACATACATAATTCTTGAAACTGCTATTGAAAATTACTTTTTATTTGAAACAGAACTTTGCTCCTCATGCAGCCTGTTCCCTAAATCCATATAAAATCCAGCTCATTCAACTGTCTCTGTAACAACACAGCTCAGCTGGTTTGAAAAACAGAAAAGAAGGAAACTTGTTTATCAAATGTTCTCATTCTATGGAGTTTACTTTGTAAAAGTACCAGGTAAGGAGAAGAAAGCAGGTAGAAATGTTTTAGAATACAAATACTTACTTTAAAAAAAGGAAAGGGTTAACATCAAGGAGGTTATTTTATCTCCCAAGGTCAAATCCAATATGCTCTGACAGACCAGCACTTGGGGAATAGGCTTAAGTTGTAGGTTTCTCCTTAAAGTAATGCAGACTAAGTGGCAAAACATGGACTGAAAATTAAAGTGCAAGAAGAGAAAAATCCTTAAACTAGCCTGGGGAAGTCTAAGTCTTGCCTATACTAGACAGGGCTTGTCGGAAAAAGGAAACTGCAAAGCTACCAGTAAATTGCCCTACTGGAAACACAACCTTATATTACAAAAAAGGAGCCTTTTTGCTGGTATAGCCTGATATAGTTCCTTCAAGCAAGCGAAGCTTTGGAAAGGATTCAGCTGCTGCTGAAGCATTTACCTACCTACACCTGCATCTTGATGGTGAATGTGATTTGATCTAGGTGTTCCTGCTCCGGCAGGGGGATTGGACTAGATGATCTTTTGAGGTCCCTTCTAATCCTAACATTCTGTGATTCTGTGAATGGTGTTAGCTTTGCTGGCAATGGCTAAAATCTTGGAATTCAAAATTACCTCTGGCATTCTTTCACACAAGCCTGGGGAGACAGTAGAAGTTTCATAGACTGCTTTGAAAAAAGCAATAAAATGTGCTGGATGGCAGCATTTACAATTTCTATACACCCTCCTTAAAAAAAAGAAAAAAATTCTTTACTTGAAATTGAAAAGAAAATTGATGAGCTGCAAAATTTTAATTGTAAATATCCAGAGGGAAGCAGAGATCCCAAGTGAACGGGGGGAAAGTGGAGGCTGTGTACTTCTGTCCCTTGGCATGGAAGGGTTTGAAGCCCTCTCCAGCCTGTCAAATGAGGGTCATGGTGCAAATTTCCCTATTTCCCATCCTGATTATTCCCCAGCTTACAGATGCTGCATCCCAAATACAAATTTTAAGCACAGGTCCAAAGCCCTAAGCCTTTCCAAATTCTCCTCACCCAGTTGGCTCAGCACCTTTGGGAAAACGGGACTATTTCTGCAACTCAGTCTCATGATTTTGACTTTCTACCTCAAATCCCTCCCCAAGCCCCATCCCAAAAATCTGGTTTTAACTCATTGTGATGGAGCTATGGCAAAGGCTTGCAAAATGCTGTCCTAAAGCACATTTCTTCTCCTGATTCTGCAGCTTGTAAATATGAGGATTTTGTTCTATGTAGCCTCCATGTTCAAATTTCTAATAGAAACTACGGACAGGCAGACACCACCATTTTATGGCCAGTGCGATGCAGACAGCCAGGGATGCTGGATCCATTTCCTCCCAGTATCTGTTTTTGTCAATTCTTGTTTTGCTCTTCCCGTCAGTGGGGATGCCCAAGATGGCTTAGGAGAGTTAGGCACCCAAGCGTCTGGTTTAGACTGTTAATGCACACTGCCTGCAATTCATTTTCAGAAGCTCAGGCTTAATTTACCAAGACGAGGATCATTTTAGCTGATGGTCTCTCTGCCATTTGTAAGTGAAGAAAGCTATCAAGCAAAATAAACCAGTGGGGGTTCCAGTGAAGACACCAGTCTCCATTCAAAGTAGCAACTTTTTCCAGGACAATAATGATTTTTCTACTACCGAGCTATGGGTCTCAATTATATTCTGCATCGCAGATTTCATATTTATGGTTTGCAGTCATAGGAAAATTATCCTTCAAAAATTAATTCAGAATGACTGCAATATCGAACCTGTTGTTCAAAACAATACAAACAAAACATTTATTATTTTTCAACTTTATCTTCTAGAAATGTCACATTTGCTTTGTGTCCTTCAGAATCCATTGATTTTTTCTCTCTTCCCCTGGAGTAATTGCCCAAACCCTTTCTGCCCATCCACACTTTCTCCACCAGAAGCTGCAGAAGCATTCAGCATTAGTGTGTGTCAGAGGTGCTAACCTAAAGAGACAATATTAATGAAATAAATAAATCTGTACAGCCTTTTCTATGCTTTTTCATTGTTACTTTTTCAAGAGACAGGGAGCAGGGGAGGAATTTCCACAATGGTATTGTTCAAGATTATTATGAAGAAAACCCTTGATCCTTTCTGTGTGCTTGGAAGCCTACAGTAATCATATTAATCCAGGGTCCTTATTGCTGGTTAATGGAATTCTTTTAATATTGACCCAAGTTTCTAGTAAATAGATTTGCATTGATCTGGTGATGTATAGAGCTCAAGTAAGTCTATCTATGTGTAAGCAAATTAAAAACCTTAAGCCTATACAGCCAAACTGTATAATCCCATGCTGAAAAATTGATCTTCTGATACTCTCCTGGGGACTTTTTTTTTCTTTTTAGGTAAAGAGACACCTTCAATTTCTTTGACAGAGAAAAAGATCAGCATGATATTTGAGAGAAAGAGACACAACATATTTCACACTCAACAAAATCCAGTTCAAAGCCGTCAGAATAAGTCTCTATAATTAGAATCTGCACCTTGTATTGGGTAACACAGCACTGATCTTTCAGCA
Organism: Syrrhaptes paradoxus; assembly: GCA_013400615.1. Classification (NCBI taxonomy): domain Eukaryota; kingdom Metazoa; phylum Chordata; class Aves; order Pterocliformes; family Pteroclidae; genus Syrrhaptes; species Syrrhaptes paradoxus. The sequence continues at coordinate 93,884 of VZTO01007009.1, forward strand.
GTTGGAATGAATGTAACTGTGTTGCTACAGCATCACTTATCCTTGCTTCCTTGCCCGAGTTCAATAGTTTTGAAGGGAGAAAGTTACTATAGCCTTGCAGGAGTAGCAGCCATCACCAAATTCAACACCAGCCTCACCTAAACCATTCCCCTCAAAATCAAGTTGCTCTCAGTGTGCCTTATCCCTATCCTAGGATTAAAACATCAAACGTAGAGATGTCAAAACACTTAGTAAATAACATTTTCCTTGCTTTCTAAAGGGAAGGCACCACTACAGTCTTTTCTTTCTCTCCCACTATGTCTGTTAATTGCTTTCATTAATTAAACTGGAGACAATCCCACTTCACTATCAGACTGGACCAACAGGTTCAGAAAGCAGCTGAGGAGCAGGAAGGCAGACACACATGTACACCCAAAGAAGTGGAGTAGCCTAACCTTTATTTCCATAAGAAACAAGGCTAAAAATCATTGTAAAGCCTAACTCAGTTGCCAACTCAGTTTCACACACATTTTAGCCCTCCAGCACAAACGTAATCCTTGTCTAACGTATTCCAGACTAGTAGCACAACAAAAAAGAAGTCACAACCGTATCCAAGCTGCCAAACTGCATATAAAGATCAGCCTTTGGCAACCCAGACAGAACACCTATAAATTGGAGATCACTTTTACGCTACCCAGTCAATACATGTGTATGCCTCTGTTGTGCACTCACAGTATGTGGGCACAGATTCAGTAGGAAAAAAAACACAGGAGGCTGGCAAAAAACAGTGGTCAGGCTGGCAGAGCTCATGCAGTGTTTGCAGAGGGGATGGCGGATGAGCAATATCTCAATGCTTACCTTACTGGGTGGGAAGATTGCCCGTGGATCTGTTCAAGAAAGGGAAGGCACCATGATTCTGCTGTGTAAAAGGCCAGAAACACTGATCAGCATAAAACACTGAACAATAATCTTTAACACCCCACCCTCGTTAGAAGCATGAACAGCTACAGCTTTGCAAACTGAAGCAGGTGTTGGAGGATGTGGAGATCTCCTGTTTCCCCATGTGTGAGCATTTCCATCACTTGTCAATAGTCAGACTCATTCAAAACAGCACATCAGCAAAAATAGCCTCTTCTTAGCTACCATATTGCATGCCATGACCCCTGTGTGTATTTCAACAAGTGTTTTCATTATTTGTTATTCTGATTTGCACTAAGCTGAGACACAGGACTGATATCTAGCTTCCATTCTCCTGTGCATGTGGCAGCTCTGCTAGAGGAATTTCAAATAAAAGATGAGGAGTGGTTTTCTTTTGATGGGTTTTCCACATGTTTCAGTAAAAGCAGTGTAATGCCTTTGCTTCCATAATGAAGCTGTACACTTACTTCTTAATGATTTCTCAAACAGACAAAATTATAAAGCGCTAAAATAACTTACCTGCAGGTCAGCTTTGTGAACTTTCTTTGGGGTTAATGAGATACTGAAGAAAAAAGTATCAGCATGGGTTTTTAAAACCTGTTTTATCACAAAAGCAGTAAATTCCTGTCTGCACAGAGCAAAAGAGCCTTGCATCTCACTCCCTACTACAGGCAAGCATCGTCTGCTATATGTTTGCCTGCAGAATCTCCAGGGAGCGTAGGACACAAGCAACCTCTCTTTCTCCAGGTGCAGGAGTCAAACAGAAAAAAACAAAAAAACCACACAACCTACCTCAGTTCTGCCCCAGCCCCGAGCTGGAAGGTGACCTGCAGGAAACTCCAAAAAAAAAAGCCATTACTGTGTTGTGTTAGCTCAGAAAACCGCAACAGGCCCAGGCAGGGGGGAAAGAAGGCTGGAGAGGAAATCAAGGAAATTCACTTTGGCAGAAACTAGCAAAGGCTTTTTCTGAATGTTAACTATCTAATTCAATGAAGTCTAGAGATCAGCAGAGACAATTGTCACTGCCAGCTTTGATGCCAATCACAGCTCCGGAATAGGAGCCAGCAAATGCATCCAACGTACAAAGGGGAAAACAAAAACAAGGCAAGGATTTGACCCTTTGCTCTTTTTAAGAAGAAAGATCACCTTTCAAAACTGTGGGGGGAAAAAAAGTCTACCTAGTCAGAAAAAGTTAGCAAGAAAAAGGAGAGAGAAGTCACCAAGCAAAAGAGAGCAGAACTGTTGTTTCTCTGTATCGGTCTGTGGTGTCTTTAAGGCCATAAGGGGGAACTCTTATGGGCTGAAAACCTCTACATGGGCTGGGAAATACGGGAAGATTTCTGTAATCCGCATCAGGGGAGCAGGCCTGGACTTTCCCATTGCAGGCAGCTGTAAGGCTGCTGTGCCTTCATGGCAGTCCTCTGCTCCTGTGCTGGTGGCATCCCAGTATCCTCAGCTCTGTCATTCCTATTACAAGCCAGAGTACTATAGAGAAACTGGAATTAGGCTGCTATGACCCCTGGTGTTAGGGGCAGCCCCAGCATGGAATGTATCAACTCACATACATTAATTATGTTTTTAACTGAATTTTATCTCAACTTACTCAAATTCAGAGAGTTTAAATAACAGTAGATACAAACAAAAACGGAAAAATATTTGCTCTAAAGAAGGGTAAAAAAAAATAGTTCTAGCTATTTATACAGGTCAAGAAACAGCCATTCAAACTAGCCAGGTTCAGGTTCACAGAACAGATGGTTTGGATACAGCGAGCATATCTTAAAAGTAGTGCTTCTTGTATTTTAGGTTGGCAGGATAAAGACTAAGAGGGGACGTAATTGGGGACAGCAGAGCAGTAGGTGTTAGAAGAGAGGAAGCTGAGGTCTATCTGCGGGTTTAGTATATAAAACCCAGCTTTGCACAAAGTTGCAGTGAAATTTACATACATTTACTTTAGAAATTATGTCAGTAAAGAACTTCTGGATCCCTGATGCTGTCATGGTCAAATGTGGCAAATTTGGTCTTTCAGAGATTGATCAAGGGCAATCTGAAGAGCAGGTAGGTTTGCTGCTTGTCCCTGCTGCTGCTGGACAGCCATGCCAGAACACAAGTATTCCTAAGTAATCCTGTCTGTCATTAGTTGTCACTATTATTTGTCCTCTACATCATACTTCAAGAGAGTTTCCAGCCACTAGGAGAACTAAATTCTGGAACAGGCTCAACTCCTATGATGGGCTGGGGAGCAAAAATCCTAACTAGTTTTAAAAGTCAGCCTGATAAATGAAGAGGAATATATGATGTGACTGTCTGAAATACCAAGAGTCTGAGCCTCATGATCCATGAGGACCTTCCTATCCTGAGTCCAGAATTACTAAATGTAATATACAATAGAGTCACTAAAAATATCTAGGTAGCCACTCACACACCAGTAACATTTTAGGTGGAATTATGAAGAGCAAGAACAAGCTGAGTACTTAAGTCCCTTCAGCCCCTTTAGAAATCCCAGGTGCTTTTTGATTACACTTATTTCTATTCCCAGTGGTGGTTACAGAACCACATTCACATAGAAAGTTCCTGGTTCTTAGTATTAATATGCTAAATTTTCATGACAAAGTTGTAGAACAAAAGGAGTACCTATGTTTTAAACATGCAGAATTGAAAAACAAAGGAGGGATTAGAAAATCTGTGCAGTTGTAAAAGCCAGAAACTGATCTCACCTCTCTCAATCCTCGCTGCAACACCTAGTTTGTAAACATCTCCATTCCTGCATTGTGCATCTACTGTTGGGTGAGTCAGAGGAGGCTGTATCAGGAAATACATTTCCCATTTAGATCTGAAGCTGCTTGGCTCCACAGTAGTCAATCTCCGCTGCATAAAGTGGGCATTGAAGACAAGACTAGACCTGAGGAAGTTGTTTCCTGTACTCCCATGTTTCCTGCCGTTCCTCGGTTGCCTCATTATTCCATTAGAATAGCATGGATATGACAGTGCAAGTCTCATTTAAGGTAGTGTTTCTAAAAAGCCTACTTAAGTGCTCAGATTTTATTTTTAGAAGATATATATGTCTAGCTCCAGGGAAGAACCAAAATATCAAAACCATAATTATAAATAGCAAAAATGCAATGCAAAAATCATAACTGGACACTCCTCTCCCCACTCAGCCCCTATTTGCCTTCCCTGGGAAACTGTGGTTAATTTTCAGGTGCCTTGGTTTCACATATCCATCCCAAAGCACCACAATGTTGGCTTGATGTCTGCCATGTGCCTATACTCAGCTGGGTTTCAGACATTAGGTATTTGACCCCCGGGGCTCTGGGGGAAAAGGGAGTGAAACTCGCAGTGGACATTGTCTTTCTTCAGATGTTCTGCTTAATAATAAAAAAAAAAAATTCTAATTCTTTAATTGAAAAATGCAAGAGTGAGGCTTGGCAGTCTGGTCCCTCCTGTAAGGATGGTCTATGTATTATCCAACAAGTGTCCAATGTAAAGAGTTTGGCGTGGCACTTACGTTTCTTTCTGCATAAGATCCTAAGTTACTTCTGAAAACAGAACTTGGATGTTTTTGACAATTTTGTCTTTTTTTTATCTAATAGGTTTTTAAGCTCAACTAAGAGTCTTTACCTCCATAATTTATTGTGGCAGTGAGTTCCACAGATTAACTGTATGTGACATAAAAGGGCATTTTCTTTACTAGTTTTAAATTTATTGCCTTTTAATTTAATTAGGTATCCTCCTGTGCCTCTTTCACAAGACAGGATAAATAGGAGCACCTGCTGACCTCCTTTGTGCCATACATTATTTTATATACTTTTGTCATGTCACTTCATATTAGTCTCTTTACTAAACTAAATAGCTGTAATCTTTTTAATCTCTCTTATTATGGGGTACTCTCCAACCTCTAATAGTTTGCTTTGCCCTTTCTAAAAAGTTCTTGGGTGTTTAGGTCTCTCTAGGTATTCATTTAAAGGTAACATATAATTTACAATTATTTAATGTTTAGAAAGTCTTGCACTGTTTAAGCAACTACGTTCCTTCTATTATCTATCCTTTCTACACTAGTGTAGATTTATCAGGAAAACAGTGCCTCTGGGAATGATCTTTGTTGGTAACAATATTTGTAAACAAGAGAGACCAAGCTCAGTCTCAAATACACTCTGTATTTGGGGCAACACTTTGGGGTGTACCCCAGCTTGGGCCTGGTTTTACATCCATAGTTACTTCAAAACTGTAGTCAAATCCACCCCACACATCACTCTCCAACACCAATGCCCGGAGTTTGCTTCAGGTGACCTTACCAGACCTTCTCGTAGCATTTTCTGCCAAGTTTCTTCTCAAACAACCATGAGCTGGTGATTTCATTTCCTCTTCGCGAAGGCAGGTCCCAGCCAGCAGCTTGCAAAGTGGAATCCCGGCACTTGGGCTCCTGCTGTTGATGGAAACTGGAAGAGAATCTCCAGCTTCAGTATCTGAGTTATCACATTTGCTGAACAGCTAGAAATTCATGCAAGCATCAAACTGATAGTTCAGTGTAGCATCAGTGCCAAAATGCAGGGTATAGATCAGAAGTCTGAGAGTCAGAGCTTTCTCATCTCTCCCAAATATTTTTGGGTTCATAGTTTCTTTTTTTAGCAGACAAGGAAGCTAGGCGAGCTCTGTTTGGTTGCTAGCCCTAGAATAGGATAACTTCTACCAACAGCGCAAAACGAAGGTGTTCTTCTGATGTATCTCATCTGTGGCTTCAGAGGAATTATCTCCAGGTATTATCGCTCCTTGTCAGCTTTAGACAGTGTCTGTTCTGCACCCCAGAAAGGTTTCACTGCGTTGTGGCAAAACCCATGGCAGGTTAGGAGATACAAGAAGGGAACTATGGGAGACCCTCATCCTTCTGATCAGCACTTTGACACCAGCTGCTGCATCCCAGGGCATCTCAAACAGCAACTCCTAGGTGCTCAGGCTGAGCCTTTTCTCTGAAACTTTAGTCCCAAATCAAGCAGCAAAAAAAATTTATTTTTTTTTTTGTGGAAGGTGCCTGACTATTCACTGTTGAGCGTGTTCAAGAGTGTCTAATCCCAATGATTGCTTTCTAAACATAACACTCACTGTAAGGAGAAAAGAAAGTCCTAGCACAATCTAATTTATGCGGTGTTTCCAAAGCAACAGCACCCCCGAAATTGTGTAGGAAAACAGAGCCATCTACAGGGGAAACCATTCTGGTTTGGCAAGGAAATGGATCCAACAAAGCAACACTTTGTGATCCTGTGCAAACAGCACTGGGGCAGGACCAGCCAAATGTTGTGTTACCAGCAAAGTGATGAAGGTAACACAAATATATTCTATATAATAGAAGTTTTGTGAATCAGGCTGAGAACATCCCAGACACTTTTGATTTATAGTTTCAGCAAACCAGTAGATAAAAATTTCCAGTCCCACCAACAGCACAGGGTTGAGTCCTGATCGTCTTTCTTCCTCCACGGTAAAAAACCCAGGGCTGAAGTCTCCTTATTTCGTTTTCCTGTTGTTTGACTGTCCCGCTATATGTCTTCAATAAAGATGACATTAAAGGAGAGAGAAAGGAAGGAAAAGAAGAGTTAGCTGAAAACAGACACTATTTGGACCAGGGTATATGAAAATCTTAAGAAACTGTCATGGAGGAGCTGTTTAAAATGCCATGTTAGAAAATATAAGATATACAGTCTTCTGTGTCAGAGGCTGTTACAACTTAGGGAAACAGCTCCAAGAGTTTCCCCATGGCCAGATGATAGAGGATGTTTTGTTATGTTAACACAGGGACCTCCATACTTAGCTGTATTAAGCCAATTAAAATGGCATGAAATCAATCTTTCTTTAAATACTTAAAAGCAGAGCAAAAATTATGTTGAGCAAACCCTCCCAAATTGATTTCCATTTCTGTAATGACTGATTTATGTGATATATAAAGTTCAGTTTCATATCTAGCTGGACTTCTAAATGTTTGTATGTTCTTACTTATTCAATCATATTCTCTTGTAGGATTATTATTTTAAACTCATCCAGACTTGAGCTTTTTGAGTTATTAGAAAAAAATTCCATGGACTTACCTTTGGCTGAATTTAATAATAGTTTTAATTCAATTAAACATAATTGAGTTACATTAAATGCATCCTGCAATTTTATATGTACTGACTGAGCTGTACAGTCAATGGTACAAAGTCATCAGTGTAACAGTATGGCTTTGAGCTTTAATACTGGTGATACAGGTCATCTTATAGGAAATGAGGTCTTTTGTGGGTACAAAAGATTTCCCTTGGCCTAGATAGTCTCAAGTTCTGTGTCAGAAAGAACAATGGCTGTTCCTCATGCTTTATGATTTCCATCTGGTTCAGATATTACAGAGATAGCAAACAATGACCCCTCATGAGATGGCTGTTGACTTCAGCAGGAGCTGGATGGCATGGGTGGGTTAGAAAGCAGGATCGTGTACATGGGTTGTCTGGAGCCTTGCTGGCAGAGGACAAGTTGGGTCCACCACTCTCCTTGGCCAAATATATCTGAAGACAAAAACTAGTGAAAGATATTTTGAAACCTTTTTGAAATGATTTTGCTGCTCTTTCTTCTGTTCTAACAACGAGTTTAGATGAAAAACACATGGCAATCAATTAGATGCGGACTGTAAGCTCTTCCAGACCAGGGCTGCTCTTTTTGTGTATACATCCAGGGTGAGATATGTTGCTGTTAATTTTAACTATCTAGGAGTTGCATCTAGCCTACAGCAGTTGTGCAGGCTTCCACTGAACTCATTGCAGAAGACTCTTTAAGCAATCCAGCCCATCTATCTTTGATGACATACATTTTAGGACTATGGAAGAGTTTCCTGCTAACTCATATTTACACATTACCTCATACAAGTCAAAATGCTGTTTTAACCCCATCGCCTTGCCATGCCTCCCACCCAGTCCCAATAGGTGGGGAAGGGAAGGGATCTCCCTGTAAATATATTCTGCAAATACCCCAGAAATCTCCAACTGAAAAAAAAAAGCCAGCTAGCTTCCAAAGGCAGAAATGTGTGAGAGGTCAAGAAGGCAATATCAAATACCAACAGCTGTTTCACTCGGTATTCTAAACTTCGTTAAAACATACAACTTCCCCTTGACTGTTAAATTTATACTCATCCCTTTAGGAAAAAAGTAACTTTTCTATTTCTTATAGGATGCTGTGTAATTTCAGCTGATTGTAAAATCCACCTTCAGGGACAAACTCGCAGTAGATAGGCTTAATACTTGCCTCTGATTTTCTGTAAAAAGAACATGCAGTTCCTTCAGACAATGGGAAGACAGAACACATATCTAGTTAATCAGCTAAATGAGAAAACAGAGAAGAAAATCTAAACCTGGAAGTTAGTCGTATGGTAGGCATATTGTCTTTACGAGAAAACACGAGCACATTTGGGATAAGTGCAGGGAAAGGGGCTTCTCAAAGATATTTACTTTCTAGTAACAGGAAGAGGGGGAAGAAGTAATCTAAGGGATTATCTGTATCAGATAAAAGTGTTTGGATAAATTCCCATGCCTATTAACAGCTCATCTCCAAGAAAACATAGTGGAGCCCACAGAAAGGGCAAAAATGGATGTTTACCTCATAATTTTTTTTTCCCCAGAAGTTTCCAGTATGAGGAATAGGAGCAGATGAGGAAATCTGTGGGGAAGAGGTCTACAGAGTGCCCCCTCCCAACAGAAACCACCATCCTTCCACTTTCCAGAGCTCAGCAAGCCCTGTTTGTGCTTTGGTTTGTGTAAAAGCCGAGAAGGAATTAGCCTTCAGCACACTTTAGGAAGGTTGGCAGTGCTGGGGGAAGCAACTGGGAGGCAACCTTCTCTGTCTCTCCATGACTGGCCCACCTACAGCTCACTCTGGCTCCAAGTCTCAGGTTTTCCAAAATGCCATTTCCAAAATTCATGTTACTTTGGTAGCAGGTGTATGGAACAAGTATTCCTTTAGGTTTTTCTTTGTGTTTCCCTGATGTCTCGAATCAAAAACTCTCACTTCAGGCTAAATGGGAGAATTAGTCTCTTATTGGTGTCAAATGGGTCTACATGAGAGCCCTAAATATGACTTATGTGACTAAGTTATAGTTATTCCTAAGAGTAAAGGGAAAGAATATTGCTACACATTACTACCTAAATATACAAGAAGTGATTCTTCATCTGTTTTGAATGGTCTCTCTTCCTGATCAGAGAAATATCCTGGAATTGTGTTCAGTGTGATGAGTACAAATCACTCCTGTACTTTAAGATGTCTTGATAGGCATCTGTCAGAAGTCCAATTTTTGTTCAAAGACTTAAGGCTTCTGCACAGGTACAATAGAAAAAGAAAAAATATTGCAGGGCAAGTGCAAATCACAGATTTTAATGATCTATGAATACCTGTGATTCTTAAACACTACATAGAATTAATCACATTGTTTTGAGGAAAATATACAAGTTTGAGGAGCTCTCTGAAGCAACTCAAGTTTCATGTGCTCATCTTCGGTGAAAATAGTCTTAACTCATACAGAAAGCTGTGCTATTTATTAGTCAGATCATATTTAGATCAGACCACATAACTAGAAAAATTCAAATCACAACACCACTTTTGTCTGCTGAGGCTTTCAGGCTGGAGCTTCTCTCCCCCATTATTTTGGTCTGCTCAGTTTATTGCAACCTCAATATTTCCAGAGAACACAAAGGAAAAATATTGCATTTCCAGCCAGTGACTTGATCGCCAATATACTAGGACTTCATATTGATTTTCTGTCCTCAGCTGCTAATGTGGTGCACTCCTCTCTAGTTTTCTCCTCACAGGTCACTAAGATTTATGGCTAACCCAAAGGAGATGAAACCAACAGGCAGGTTGCTGAATTGCTACTGCTGGAAGCCACCTCCTGCTGACCAACACTGGGTCACACACATCTCCTCAATGCTTCAGGCCACCCCAAAAGCTCTAGGGGACATTTTGCTTCTCATGTGGGAGAGCTTAGCTTATTCTTGCCATATTTATTGGCTGACTAATTCACTTCCTTCCCACTCTAACCAAATTTTTGCTTAGCTGTGCATCTGAACAAACAATCTGCTTTAGAAAGGCAGGGTCTTCACCAAGACCTTGCTTAGCAAGATGTCTCCAAACTGGGTGATCATTGGTCTTTCATTACTCTTTCCTAGGAGAGAAACACCACAGTATATTTGAAGGAATTTTCATCTAATGCTGCTTAACAAACCAACATTGGGTTCGGTGAATGGGGAAGGAATGATAATACCTACAGCTGCAATCTGGGGAGGGAGGGAATGTAAGCCATGCACAAAAAAAAAATAATTTAAGGACTCATACAGTCTCCTTTGTCTCAGTAGATTAGGGACCTGGCTTGCAAACCCACCTAGGATTTGGGTTTGGGCTGACACAAGCTCCGGGGCTAGAGTTGGCATGAGGCTGGAAAGGGGCTGCCAAAGGAAAACAAGAGCTGTAAAGTTAATTGTCCGCTTAGAAAAATGTTTCCTGCAATTTTGCTACCAGGATCCAGAGCATTATTTCCAGTAAGATTATAGAAAATCCATAGAACAAGGGGACTCAATACTTTAATGCCTTCCTTTTCTTTGCTCAGCCAAGTCTTTCTTGCAGGGGAGTTCATCCACAGCAGATTTCTAACCTTGAACAATGGAAATAGCATGTCCTGGAAATTAATATATAATGGTTTAATCCTCAAGCATACTGAAAAAAAAACTGTCCACCACAGATTGCTAAATATGTGGTAGCATCAGCCAACTCAAAGAAACCCCAATTTCCCCCAAAAAACTGAGCTCAAAATAGCTGTAATCTAGGGGAGCATGAGAAGAAATGTCAGGTTTTTTGTACTAGAAGTCCGGTCCAGATAAGGTACGGAAATGGGTCACCTGGTGGTCACAACAGTTCCTACCTCACTCTCTCCACCTGTGGAGAGACTGCAAGTGAAGCATCTTTAATGTTTCATCTAAAAAGAAGCACAGCCAACGAACCCTCGAGGTTTGGTTCTGTCCAGACACTTTGAAACCATTATGGCTGAACAGGTCCTAAATGTCCTTAAACATGTTCCCATTATCCTTAATTAAATTAGTTTGAGATCATCAACGAAAAAACATTTTACAATTAAAACATTTGCACTCAATCAATTTTAATTGTATTCGCTACAATTGCCTGTGCCAAACCAGATGCCTTCTAGCCTGAGATAAGTGAAAGAAAGCTATTTTTTAAAAACTCTCATTTACTCAAGTTTCGCCTGATCAAGTACTGCTACATACTGGTTTTTGGGTTTGTTTGTTTGGTTTTTTTCTTTCTTTCTTCTTTCCTGGGAGAACCCGGCAGCTGCCACCTCCCCCAGTACCCGCTCCCCGGCTGGGGGTCCCCGGGGCTGGCTGCGGGCGGGGTATGGAGCCTCTGCCGGTGCGGTAGCACCATCTAGTGCTGTCGGCGGCAAAATGTCACCAACCGGCGGGGAAAAGGCCACCCTCCGATGCCTTCTGCTCCCTGAGGAGTTGATAGCTGATGCCAGAAGACTCTCCGAGGGCTTAGCAGAACCTGGGTACCAAAAATGGCACATCTGAGACCCACCTTCACCTTCCCAGAGGGTCTTTCTCTAGTTCACCAATCAAAAGGTGGCTTCAGAGCCTGTCACAATGACAGGTAAAACATCCATCAGCTTTAATCTCCATCCCCGAGATCCAAGCCCGCCTGCTTGCCTTGCTTTCCCTTTGGGCTTAGAGCATCAAGACCTCTGATGCTCACTGATCCAACTCACTTTTCTGCCCAAAACCTCTGGGGGAAGGTGGATTTGGCTTCCACCACCCCCTCCCTCCTCAGCCACAGAAACACAGTTTTTTTTCTTCTGCCCACATCTCTCACACGAGGCTCAGGGCAGACACAGCCCAGGCCACTGCTTCCTCCTTGCAGAGCACAACCAGTGGGGAGGTGGTAGGAAAGTGTCTGGTTTTCATCCAAAGCTTGTTTAACCTAAGGAGTCCTTGGTTGTCGGCACAGACCAGGATTAAGCTTCTGACCACCAGACCACAGTCCTGCTTTCCCTCCAGTTCCCTTCCACAAACCAAATGCAGGAGACAACTGATCCTAGAAACCTTCTAAGCTGCAGGTTCTGACCCTCTCCTAACACATGGGTGTGAATCAGGCAGAAAAGCTGAGTGAGGCTCAGGGTCCTGATGCCTGGGAGGCACGCCAGTAGCCTGGAGCTTTATCACCAGCCAGAAGAAAGCATCACACACACCCGATGCACAGGTACCAACTCACAGGAGGCAGTGCCAGGCTGGGAATATCCCAGCTAGAAAGCAGACTTCCCTGCAACCGCAAGCCAGTAAACTCTGATCTCTACTTTCTGGGTAAATGCTTTCACTACTAGCTTAAATACAAACAAGTAAGAGACTAGATTCTCCAATGCTTACTTCTTGAAAGGACAGTTAGACATAAGCAGGCTGCCCAGTTTACGCATGCATATGAGGGTAAAATACTGAATTCACATGTTCTGTGCAGGTTTAGGTTGTTTCTGCCTCTCCAACCAGCGCACATCTCTGCATATCCAGAAACAATTTTCACATATCTATGAACTTCTGGATTAAAAACTGAGGCTTGTACAGATTTTCAGCACCTTCCAATCAGAGAAGCTGGCAGGATTCTGCATGTGGATGCATTCAAGTTGTTTTTCTTACCTCAGTGGCTAAGCAGAGCCTTGCTGTAAGTCAAGCCTGTGGTAGGACGTGGGAATTCTGGCTCACGTACTCATACGATATTTTCAAGGCTGGCTCTAAATGGGAGATCTTTGTGCCAGTATTATATCAACATCCAGCCTCTCTCTTTAAATACAAATGCTAATTTACTCTCAGTTATGTTCTCCTACTTGTGGTTGAAGAGCTCTAGTCTCCTTTGCTCCTGTCTCCAAATCCTTCCCATCAAACTGATCACAGCAGGAACAGCAGTAATTGATAGCAGGCGCTTGAGACGTGTTTACTGCTCTGTGGCACCACTTGCCTCATCTCTTGCCATATCATTCTCTCTTCCAACATCATGAACTTATGCTCACTGATCCTGAACGGCTGTACAAGAAGATTGATTTAGAGATGGATTAGTTTGCAACTATTCACTGTTTCTCTTAATAATCGAAGAAACTCAATAAAGGAAGCCAATACTAATACAATTTTTTTTTTTGCTAGGGTTCAGAGCAAGGTTTTTCTTTCCTTTCAATAAATTTTAAAGATTCTAGTGTTTCAATTTCTAATTCTCCTCCCATGCTCTGAACAAAAATTATACATATTGCAAAATAAAACAATGGCCCAAACATACTAAGAACAGTTATAGATTGTCCAAATTATTCCATAATGTATAAGCTGCCTTGCTGCTCAGCCTACTCTGTGCTGTATCCCACCAGTGCTTAGGGAAAAATAAAGCATACAGCAACAAAAGAGTAAGAACCTCCAGGAAACATATCTTGCCAGAATTCAAGTTGGATGGACATGAAGCAGAAGGAGCCTGCAGAGAGGAATTAGGTCTGCAACAGTTCCCCAGAAGCTCTGTATAGGAAGTTCAAGAAGGCATAAAAGGGAGTTTCTATTTATTTTGGTAACACCAATTAACACCATCCAGGTTGCAAGTGTTCCCCACTTCAGGGTGAAATTGCCCCACATCCCTATGACTTAATCTGGTTACACAGCTCCAGACCTCTACTTCACATAGGCAAACTCCACATTTCTTTTATTCCTTGAAGCATGGAATGATGCCTTAGCTCACACACAACTGCAAACCCTACATGCAATAGAGCAGTGATCTCTCCCCACTCAGCTTTCCTCTTATCTGCTGTCATAAATGCATCAATGTTTCCCTGGTGGGAGGGAAAAGTGTTCTTACTCCTTTTCACAGGAATATTTACTTTTTTCCTTAATGGCTGTCTAAGATGGCAAGGGCAACAAATTCAGAAATTAAAACTCAGTTATGTTATAGCCAGTCCCTTGCGTGACCCCCATTTGGGTCACCCATCTCCTCTAAGTTACTTGGAAAATGAACCTGGATAAATACACAAGAGGTCTACCTTCTAGTATTTCATGTCACCTGACTCACGCACACCGTAACAGGGACCTTCTGCATTCACCTTCCCCTAGAAGTCTTGCTGTGTCGATTTGACCACCAATGGTGCAACAGCATGGCATGAGCCATAGTACAACCATAGGTCTGGGAATGGATAGGCATCTTGAAATCTAGCATAAGTTACAGATTACTTAAGCACCAGGGAGCAGGGCTAAGGTGGCATAGCTAAACTCGTCAACATAAAGGTCAATAACATACATGAGAGCACCTGTTCTTAAAGCCAAGGTACAAATGCTTCATGTTTGGCATCACATATTGGATGATGCCATGCCCTCAAGAATAATGCTTTCTTGTCCACTCTGAGCTAAGAAAAGCTCTGGTTCAGCTGGAGCTTGGTTCACCTCTGAAGCAATGCTGGAGCTGTCTGCTCTGCATCAGATTTCCAGCTTCGGTCTCCACAGAACTGCAGATTCTGAACAATTTTGATTGGGACATGTCAAAACAAGATATCAGAAAACATAAAAAAAGAAACATTTGACTCTCAAATGTTGATCTTTTCACTGTTTTGAAATGACAATCAAAAATGATATATTTCAAGTTCTCCCTTTCATAAGAAAATCTAAATAAATAGTCAAAGCTAACATTTGCTGACAAAGAAAAAAATACTTCAGCTACCCTGAGAGAGATGGGGTTTTGCATGGCCAAAATATTTCAACTACTCTTTCCTCTTTAGATAGAAACTGGAACCAGTTTCCTCAGCCCTAGCCAGCTCAAAACCAAATCAATTCATCCCTTTACCCCTGGGGGAAGGAAGAGGGGCAAAAGCAATTAAGTGACACACTGATGATGAAGCAGGAGGTCTGTTGACAAAACTAGAGATACATTGTGGCTTCAATCACATAACATGCCTGCGTGGACCTAGGTTCCCATGCATAAGATGCCTGGCCATGAACACCAGCAATGCACAGTAACTCTACCTGTGCCTTAGCACCCTCATCCCCTGCAGAGCAAACTGGGCAGAGAGGAGCTGAAGCAGCGGGAGCAAAGTACTCTGGAGGCTGCCTGCCATAAAACATGTTTTAAAAATCTCAGTCTGGCAAATGTGCTCATTTCTTCAATTTGGTCATCCTGACTTCATTCCCAATGGCTTTTCTTCAACCTCTTCTTCTAAAGGGGGGGGGGGGGAAGAACTGCCCAAGAAAAAAATGTTTTCTTTATGAAGCCATCCAAACTTTTCATTATCTTTCTTTTTCAGGGAAAACGAATAACTGCAAACCACAGAAAGATACACTACATGCTCTTGTCCTCTCCGATCTTACTGAGAGCAGAGAAACATGAAACTAAATAAAGATGTTTACTGACAGACTAATAAACAAATGGGCCCATTTTGATGTAACCTTGATGAATGGAGCATCCAGGTGTTTTCAATAATGGCAATAAGCACTACAACTCAAAGTATTTCTGATTCAAGTATAATGCATTATTAGGCCATTAGAGGCTGAGTATAGAGGGCCATTTGTGCTCAGCCCTATCAATAATGCTCCTTCCCAGCCTACATTTAGGCCAGGGGAATTAGTCATACGGATATTCTATTTAATAAAAACCTAAAGAAGACGCATCAAGAATCGCATTACATTTTAACAGGGTTACAGTAGTCCAGGAGGACCACAAGTTTAATTTTCATAAGAGCATTCATTCCTCAATTATGTCAAACATGAAAATGTAAATGGCAAATTTAATGCTAACAATATCCCTCAAAGCACATTGGCAGGTAGCAACCATTATGTTGAGTGAATGCTGGCTGCATAACAAGCAGCCCCAAACTAGACAACAGGGGATTAAAATTGCCAAACTGAGCTCTGCTGATTACAGCTGCACATTGCTGAAAATATCCTTTGCAATATGCATGTGGACTAAGGGCGGATTCTTTCCTCCTGAAGAATTTGCTGACCATGCAAGAATCGCTATTAATATTGGCCAAAGGTGGTTGTCACGAAATGCAATAGGAACTACCCTTTGGGTCCTTCGAAGCAAGAACAACAATCCAAATTAATTCCCAGATGTAATTCCACCGAAGAGGAGGGAGTTGCATGCACAGATGTGCGTCGCTGCCTACTCCTTGCATGAACAAGGAGGAGGAGAAAGAGCAGGTAGAGGTTGGATGCTCACATCTTGCTTCAAGAATGCAATCTGCAGCCACCCCAAATGATACTAGTTGGAAAAGCAATTAAAATGTTCTGCAGAGTCAGACTGTTCTACTCTAAGTTCTCTAAGGTACTTCTCTAATACCTGAAGGAAACCTGTTGCTTTCCTAACCATCCACACCACAGTGAAATACAAACAGAGCCAAATGTCAACTACATCAGGCTCTGTGAAGCATGACGTGCCAGTCGAGATCTTGCCAGTTTACATTGCTGTTCACAAAGCAAAAAGTATCACTACCACTGCGGTTACCAAATGGTCTGCTCAGTACAAAGCAGGTTTGTCTCTTACTGAGGTCCCTGGAAGGATGCTTCTGCATTAAGGTCACCTTCTGTGCATGTTTTTGGGCATCCACTTCTATACATAAGACCACGTAAATGGATAGGTGTGTGCACATAGCAGACAGATTTAACAAAAATATGATGGACATTTTTATATTTCCACTAACACAACCTCATTGTATAACAAAGACAACTATTTTTTCCAAAACATTAATTCTAAATATACGTATCTACTCTGGTTTTTAAGGTAGGAAATGCTATGCAGTCACACCATCTACCCAACATCTCTGTATTTTCACAGAGCCATGCCACTAAAACCTCCAAACACAGCAATGCTTTAGTTTAGGTGGGAATTCAGCTCTTTGGTTTATACATACATGTGCATGACCAAAAATCACATCATACAACCCTACTGGCCCCCACATCCCTGGGAGATGGGAACTTACCCCATTCACCAGCACGCAGAGCCACAACAACTTCAGCTGAATCCTCAGCATCTTCCAAGATGCCCAGGATAGAACTGGGGTCAGAAAGCACTGAGGAAAACCAGATTCTGTGTACACTGAAAATCTTCAGATATTGCTTTCTACTCATCTTTATCTGTCCTGGCTCTCTCATTTTCCTCTTCCTTTCTTTCAGACAATGCTAAATAAACCTCTCTCCTTTCCCCAGGCCTTTCTTTTAGCTCCTTTTCTTCATCCTCGTGGTCCCTTTAACTCCTGCAATCAGCAGATCCTTTATTATCCTTAATCCCCCATCAGAGCAGTCACTCCTCACCTGCCCTCTCCTGCTGCCACCACTCCCTCTTCCACCTGCCCCCCTATGCAGTACTGTGCTGCTACAAAATCTTGCCATCAGATATTTTTGGAAAATGAAGGGGTGAAAAGGCATTTCCCTGGTCAGATTCAGCAACTCCCAACTTGTCTTTTTTCCAACGATCCCAAGCCTAGCACTCCGGCTGTTGAGAGATAAAACATACTTGCTTTGCTATCCAGCTTGTTACACACAGGGACCAGCACCAATGTCCATCACACAAAATAAGTTTGACCACAATGAGAGAATTACTTCTAATGCTTACACCACAGCACAATAGAGAAATTTGGAATAAGAAAGCTACCAGGAGGATTTCATTGTTGGTAGGTTTATTCTTTTCACAAGTCAGCAATAACAACGAATAAGTCATAAGAGCACAAGCAAAGTTTCAGAGATGTTAAAATGCACACAACTCATCTGATTCAACTTTGTCTCTCAGATGCCTTCCTGCTAAGAGGAGGAATGATTCTGCATCTTAGCCAATACAAGTGACAACATATTGCTTTGGATTATACCAACTCAGAATACAATTTCCAACGTGTTCTTCCACTTGCTAAGCTAGCATGGATATCCTCAGCATGCATTTAGAATATATTGAACTGAAGCTAAGAGAGAGAGAGAGAGGGATCAGGGAGTAGAGGCAAAAGGAAAAAAAAAATCAAACATAGTTGAGGAAGTTGCTTAGTGATGGAAAAATTTTAGAAGTGATTCTTGTTTGACAATCCAGTCAAAAGAAGCTAAATTGTTTTGTAGGAACAGTTCAGAAGGTGTGAAAAAAGTTTTGAGAGGCTTCCTCAAATTTCTGGAGCCACAGAGAAATACACTGTCTTTATTTTTTCTTGGCATAACTGAATATTTCAGGGGAGCTCAGTTTTCCAGTGCTGTAGAAGACTTTGAGCTTCCTTTAATAGCAGTCACACTTTACAAAGCATACACACACTGACCCCAGCAGATGTGTTTTCATGATGATTAGTTCTTGTTATTTCAGTCTCTGTGCCCCAGCTTTCCTCCCAGGATTGCCGCAGGAACCAGCCCAGAAGTGCTCCAGCATGAGACCCTCTCCAGCCAGAGGCAGTTGTGTCAGCAGCAGGAAAGACTTGGCTTTCATCAGTCCAAGGTGAGGATCGGTTCTTGTTTGGTTCTGAATTTCAGGAAAAAAAAAAAAAAAAAAGGGTTGTTTCACAGTGGCTTCATGAAACCCCAAAACAACCAAGTTCTCAAGTACTGGGAGGACTTGCCTGGGAGCATGTTGAACCTGCACCACCAAGCGCAGGGTTTCTTGGTGGGTCAACACACCTCGACCTTGACTCCCAAATGCAAGCACCCACCTCAGAAGTCAACTTTCACATCTCAGGAATTCTCCATTCAGTTCAGCCATGTTTTCTTTTCTGGGGTAGGTTATTTTAAGCCTATGTCAGATGCTGTCAGTCACCAGCCTAAGAGAACTGCTCAGACCCCTGGCTTTGCTCTCAGCATCCCACGAGGAACTTCCCAAGCAGTCCATAGCCTTATGGGCATATGGCTATCACCACTCCACTCCCCAGATGTCTTAGAATAATAAACTGGTAATTGAAAGATGAGTTCAGTGCTGCTGTTTGCAGAGAGCCATGACCGCTGAATGATTACCACAGCGGGCAGTGCTACAGAGGTGTTGAAAGAGTCTATTAGTCTGCTTAGTCCAAGGCAGGACAGAGTATTAATGCAAGCTTTCTGCAAACAAATACCCTCTGCAGACAACACAAGAAGAGCAACTGGGGTGGAAGCTATTTTCTCTGGGGAGGTCGTCAAAGAAGCATCATGCTTGAATGTGTGAGAAACGCACAGAACCAGGTGACTAGGGCTGGAAAATCAGGCAGGGAAGGACTTGTCCTTGCACCCTGTTGTAGCTCTTGCAATGGGGGAAAGGAGAAGACAAGGATCACCAGCTGGAAGTCAGAGGTACAAGCGGGTCTGACATAAGTAGACACTCCCCCAACACCCCTCGGTGGGATGCCTGATCAGCCCCCTGCCCCAGCAGCTGTGAAGCTCGCAAATCTGTTCCCAGACAGAAAAGATCCAATTCCCAGCCTTGACAGACATCCTTGCTCCACCAGAGCTTACAGCATTGTGTGGTGCTTCTGCAAGCTAGTGGATCACGGCTGGCCCTCAGGACAGCAGAGGCTTTGAGCAGCCCCTGTTGGGATGGCAACACAGAGCATGAGAAGAGGGACGTGATTTGTGGCTCACTTTCTCAATGATCAACAGGGCTAAAATAAGGTATTTACTGTTCATGGGATGTTTCAAGGTTTGGTCATGGAGCACTTTTTGGGTAATCATGACTTGGAAGGACTGTTGGTTTCTTTGAACAGCTAAACCAGCTGCCTATTGCAGCGCATGTCTCCTTGTTGTGGAAAAATCCTTATAGATAACTTTCATAGATCGACAAGTACCTAACCCTCAAGCAATATTTTGTAAAATACATTGGAAACATTTTGAATAGTTTTAACTAACATCATGAGATGCTTTACCATATCCAGGTTGGTGCCTTCAAGAAGGTTGTCCCTCTTCTCTCACATCTTTATTTTTCTCATTGGGAGGTTGATATGACATCAACTGAAAGTTTGGGATTGACCTTGTTTGTGTTTATCAGCTCTCCTGTTAAGTTGGCTCTGGAAAAAAGTTCAGGTCACTTTGCTCCCAGTTGTTTTGACACGAAAGCAACAAGACATCAAGTACCACTTTGAAAAAAAGAGGCTTTAAAATAAAATATTTTAAATCGTAAAATAGCACAAATGCATCCTCGTGATCTGAAGGAAGAGATTCAATGAAATTACTTCTGTTGCTTCAGGTTAAGATTTTAATTGAGAACCTCAGGCACTCAAAGAAAGGGAAAAAAATCTTACTTTGTGAAACTTGGAGTCAAACTCCTCCCATTTCAGTCCAGTGGCCCTCAGTGCAGAAAAAGCTACATGACTAAGTCCAAGCCAGATTTCCCAAAATCATGGCCTATCTCCCATTATTTCTCCTGCCACTTCTCCTCAGCTTTTTGGATAGCATGGAAAAATTGGATTTCCCAGTGCAAGGTGCTCAGACACCACTTCTGAGCATGGGATTCTCTACCTTTCCTTTTTTTCCCCCCTCAAGACAAGAGGGAAGAGATGTCTCTAGACATCCTGCTGCAGCAGCCCCTTCACAACAGGATGCCAGGGCAGCAGGCATCTCAAAGTGGGACCAGCTTCCCCCACCACCATCAGCCTGCATTACACTCCAGCAGCTCCAAAAGGCAGGATTTAACATGCTGCCTTGTGATTCTGCCTGCTGAGGATGTCCAGTGGCATAAGCTCATCATATGACTGCATGCTGTGTACATTGGGGTAACCATGTGGAAGAGCTAATTACAAGGCAGGAAATTAGAGCACAAGCTTGGAGGAAGCAATCTTTCAGCACGCGCTAAAGCCAATCACACAGCCTTTAAGCAACTGTGCCTTAAGTAGCAAGAAAGCTGGCTGCTGAAGGAGGACCTGGGTTAAATCTCTCTCTTCCTCTCTGTTTCCTCTCGACTTCTGATGTTGCTGTAGCACAGCCCTGTGGAAGACCAAGCAATGTTGCCCAAGAGAGATGGAAACCTCCCTTCATTAACAGTTCAGCAGAACGCTTAAGCATGTGCTTAAAGATTTAGGCATATGGAGAATCTTACTGACTTCAACAGGATGGCTTGCATGCTTTTTATTAGTTGCATGAAGGAGAACCTTGCTGAGTCAGACCCAGAAGGTTCAGACTTTCTCCAAGATCAAAGGCAGCACACCAGCTCCTACAGCAGAATCCACATGGCTGCAGTTTATTTGCTTTACGCTAACTACGTTTGAGTGGGATGAAATACAATCTGCAAGTCAAATTAAGTTCTCTCCCTCTTGTGTTTTGTTGCAATTTTTTTTTCTTTTTGAGCATGTCAGCAGAACAAGTTGATTTTTGACGGTGCAGATATTTCCATATGAAACTTTGGGATTGTTTGCAAGTTGCTGTTGCGCTAAAATACAGAAACGAAAATCAGAAATATGGCTAATATGTCTAAGTAAGATGTTAAGAAAAATGTTTTCACTGACACCAAAACACCTCTGTCCTCCCCTCCCCTAGATTTAGCAACATGGAAGAACTAACCGCCAGACAGCAATTCTTTTTTGACCTGGGAATATGCATTTACTCCTACCGTTTACCTGGAAACCTCTATGCCAGCAGGACAGAACAACAAAGCATCTCTGAAATATCTACCCCTCTGGCCAGCCCCCCTCAATCGAAATTATCACCTAAGCAAAGAGGGAAAGCTTCACCCTCCCCAGCAAACAGAGAAGCTCTGGAAATAACATCACAGTCTCACATGAAAATAAGCTCGAGCTTAGACGGCTGCAAATAATAAAATGATAAAAGCTTGCTTTTGGCCTGCTAACTTTGCAAACACCGCTCTAGGTCAAGGGGTTGAAAACCTGGAGAGCTGTCAGATCACATCGGGATCTCAGCAAGTCAGCTGGGACTCAAGGAGAGGATCAAAGCGCTGGCAGCCTTTGTTGGCTGGGCAGCCAGTACGCACAGCACGACTCGACAGCACAAAACTCTAGGAAAGACGAAGTATCAGCTACACCCAGTGCACGGGCAAATTCTGCTATCCCAGGAGTCATACAAGGGACCTGAAAGCTGAGAGGTGTCACAAAGACAGAGGCAGTGCTTGGAAAGTGACCCTTTGGTCTCCAGCATCAGTTGGGTGGCTACATCCAGACCAGACCTCTAAAGACTGAGGAACAAGAGTCATCCAAGGACAATAAAATAGCTAGTGACACAGATCTGCTCCACAAAGTGTACTGGCAGCACCCACACATGCAGAAACACGTGCTTATATACACACCCACACATGCATCAATCCTTACATTAAATTCTCATGTTTTTTGATACAGGTTGAAAAACGGCAGTTTTGTACTACTGACATCCCAGAACATTTATGAGACATAAGTGATGGTCTTGCTCAGAAATGTGATTAATGAAAAAGAAATCCCTTGTGGGGCTCTTGCCATCTCAGCAGTTCCCAGTTTAAATTGCTTCATTTCACATGCACCAGCCTTTGCATCAGGTTTTCTTACAATACATACCACAAAGTGAAACTCGAACGTGGGAGCCAAACACTTGTATTTCCAATGAACGTGCCATTGACTCGGCAACCAAAAAACTTTGAATGCTTCAAACCAGACCCAAGATCACTGTCAGTTGAAGACAGCAGATTAATGCTGTGAGAGCACGGGCTAGAGCAGAGCACGGGCTAGAGCAGAGCACGGGCTAGAGCAGAGCACGGGCTAGAGCAGAGCACGGGCTTATGTCAGTGCTCGCTTGCTCGCTCCACCACCAGTGCCAGAATCATTGCAGAATCCAGCTGATCCCTAAACACAACCAGAGGTAAGAGCCACATGACATATTTAGGACAAAATAGCAACAAGGATCAGGCCAGTCAAGTAAAAGGCTGTTACACTGGAAGGTCACTTTTTCAGTGTTATTCCACTTTAGTTCACACAGATTGACTGAATAACCAAAACTAAGGAAAGTTTTCCACTAACAGACCCATAAATGTATCTTTCCTCTGAAGCAATGGAAAATCTTTTAAGGCACTTAGATGCCATGATGATGAGCATGGCATTAAAAAAATGTAGATAGATAAGATAAGGCAGGGGATTGTCTGGCAGGAGTCAGCAGCTGTAATTTGACATGATGATAATTTCCCCTGTGAATGCCAGGATAGGGGCAATGTGGTTCTCACATCTTCCATTAGCAGGGCAACAAATACAAAATATTCCTCTAAAAGAGTCCTGTAAAAATCGCCCTGTCTCCCTAGGTGATGTTTAGAGCCACTGAGAGAGTCAAATACCCCACTCTTAAATGGGAGGCTAAGAAGAGAAAGGGACAGCATCAAGTGTTGACAGCTCATCAGAGCTCAGACGCTAAGTGAAAGTGAGATCAGCACTTGGATTAGGACACTGTGGTAAAAAAACAGCACTGAGGAAGAGACGAAATCAACAAGCACAAATTTTACAGAGAGGTAAAGCAAAAATGAATTTTGCTTGTACAACAGCTTCTTTCCCCAAACTATGAAGGCTCAGAGGAAAATAAAGTCAAGTCATCCCTGGAAACCAATTAACTAGTAGTATCTTACAGCAGAGGAACATGGGTGACACCAACGTATGGGAATAAAGCACAAGTGCAGGGAAAGTAAGACAGTGATTTTAACAGACATTTGGAAGAAACACCATTTCCCACCTCACATGTCACATACATACCTTGAAATAGCCTTCTACTTCCGTGCAATGCACGTCTGCATTACCATGAGATAAAGTGTGTGTGCACTTTTAGATGGTGACATTTAAATGCTTTTTAATAATTCCAGCAGTTTGTTTTTCACTCCCAGCTGCAATGTCCAGGAGTCCCTTCAAGTTTAGTCAGCCATGAGCAATGGAGCAAGTTTGGATAAACTAGAGGCACCTTATTACAATTTGCTACTATTGTAATTAATAAATGATGCCATGAACATCACTGTGAATTGCTACACCCTCCCCCAATTCATGCACAATCCTTTCACCACGTATTCCAGAAAACACAAAAGAACTTTTTCTACAAGGTTTCCTCACTCACTGAAGGAGCAGCACCTCTGCAGCCACAGAGTGACTGCTGGGTACTTTCTCTAGAAAGTTTACAAAAAGATTCAGGATTGTTTTGTTTTAAAGGTCTTGAACAAACTTCAAGTGCTACTGCACATGGTTAACCATGAGCTCTGTCCTCCACGTTATCTTACCATGACACATGAACATACACACATCACAAGCCCTGGCATCTTCTATAGCCGTTAATAATTTTTTTCCACATTTTTCTCCTTTGCTTGGTTTTTGGGTACAAGGAAGAATCCTAGCCCCCTTCAGCAGTGACCATTTGTGCTCATTTTTCTGATGCCATCTTGGCACAACGATGTTTTACAGTCTTTTACAGTCCCACCGAGCCATGGAAATGGAGAGCAGGGAAGTCTCCATCATCCTGGAAGTACCCATGGTGCTTCAACTGAGCTTCACCCAGCATCTGCATCTATCCCTCCATCCCAGACAGCCATACACATGAAGTAAAAAGCAAAAAGTGCGTGGAGCTGAAGAGTCTGTAAATAAGATGATGCCACAGAACCCCCCCAGATGACATTGGCATCCTAGCACACAACAGATGCTGTTCAAAGCTCCAAATTCATTTCCGCAAAATAAATGTGGATAGAAAATATAAATCTTTCCATTACAAAGCTGAGGCAGAATTTACAGTGGAAGCAGAGCAGAACATAACAAGAAAGCAGCCAGAGTTTTTATCTATTTATATGCATACAAATTTATACTTGTATATGTTTATACACATATCTATATAGGCATTGTATATTAGCAAGAGGTTTTACTATGGGAAGAAAAATCCTATCTTACTGGGGTAGAAAGGTCAAGGTATTTTAAATTAATTTTTCCACAATTTGTGTCTGACAGAAACTGATGCTGTCTAGGTAAGTACTGCTATCTTGGGATGAGCTCAGGGCCAGCAAAACAAGGTGATAAGGAAGGGACATCATCTCAAAACCAATAAATCTCCTTTCACAGATGGCATTTTTATCTGAGAGTGCCAAAAGAAGCTAGACAGGAAATTTGTGGACCTATATCACAGTAAACTCATTAAGGAGTTTCTGAAAGACTAAAAGCGAGTTAATCTGGTGCCCCTGATTAAAAAAGGACCTCAGCACTTCAGCTCCCTCAGCCTCATGTTTACAATGTACAAAATAATTTAATCCACCAGAGTATCAGCCCCACAAATATCTATGAAGGAAATAACGTAACTAGCTTGCATTTTAAAGAGGTCCCCAAACGATGTGCTAAAACCAATGAGTGCAGCAGTGCACGCATCAAGGCTTCCCTAGATGGACTGAGAGGGTTCCTGCTCAGAGGATTCCCAAAAAACACCCCGGTTTGGTTTTGAGGTGAAAACATAAAAGCCTAGGGGAGCATTAAAGCACATGAGCTCTTCTCTAAAGCAGCTCTGCTGTGTCTCAAGAGATAAGAAGTACGGTCCATCCCACCGCTCAGCTGGGGACACCAGTTACAGGGGAGTTACTGGGCTGTCTTCAGCTCAACCAGTATCATTGGAGACAGGGCTAGTCAGACCACCAAAGTTAGAGATGACCACACTGCAGGCACAGGTTGTACCGCTGGAACAGATCAGAGACTAGAAACTCATCTTTTGATTCTCATGGAAAGATAACAAACAGTTTTTAAATTTACTGGCATTATCGTTGGGTGGATTCAAGCATTCATTGTATCAAACTCACAATGCTGATTTTCCTTGGAAATAGAAGAGGTTAAGCAAAGATTTACTTCGCTATATTTTTTTGAAGACAATAAAAGCCTTTTCAATCTACTTTTGCAATTGTAGCCATAAAGTATTTGTACAAGAAGGAACAGATTGTTGGCAGAGAAAGCATATTTTGTCCTTAAAACTAACATTTAACTAATGCTCAGAAATGCATTTATGTAATCTGTGCTCTATTACAGTGATGTATTAATAATGAAATTGTATCTCTCCAAGAAAGTAATGAACATTAACAATGGGAGTGGAATCAGAATCCTATAATGCAAGAAATACTGCTTGGTCAGCTGGACACGGAAGGTACATCAGTGATTTGAGTAAGAACATGAAAGGACCATAATGACAATGACTCCCACTGCATTTGCATAGTTAGTGCCTTTCAGCCAGAGAGTGCTTTCTGGACTTCATAAACCACTAGCCTAGGAGGTGCCAAGCTCTTGCAGAAGAATGCCCAGGAATTCTTACTGTTTTTATTTATAAAAAAAAAAAAAAAAAAAAAAAAAAAAAATAAAAAAAAAAAAAAAAAAAAAAAAAAAAAAAAAAAGAGAGGGGATTCTCACTCTGACACAGAATCTGGCTGCAGCCACTACATATCTCCTAGCACAAAAAAATTTGGTAGCCTAAAGGCAGACAGAATCAATCATGCATTTTATAACAGTTTAAACATAAATACATTCTTGTATTTTAAAAAAAAACAACAAACAAACCTCTGTAAAGGTTTCTGCATCCAGTTTTAGTGCTATATGCAGTCCTGTAGACTAGTGAGCTTTTCAATGTCTGAAACTCAGAGACTGAAAGTGGTGTTAGCCAAATAAATGCAGGGTGGGAAGGACGTAAATTCCAAATTGGAATTGCTTCCTTCCCCAGTTTGCTTGAAGGCAGTGCAGGCTCATGCGTAATTACAGTTCAAGAAATATCAATATTTCTACCAATGGCTACTGACCCAGAACTGCAATCATAAAACCCAAATATAGATTTTTCTCATTTCCTGCTGCAAGAGGTGAGCAGCCTTTTCCACATCCCAGATCAATAAACAGCAGAGGCACCTTTAAAAGCAGGAGTACTACATGAATCTTCCCATGCTACACATGCTGTCTTGAGGACAGTTTTCTGGTAGTCTGGAGTGTCTTGAAGATCGGGGTGTGTCGTGCCCCCCACCCCAAACAGATTGCAATCTTTGATTTTCCATGCATGAGTGGCCAGGCTGAAGGAGCAGATCTGTTATCAGCTGCAAGGAGCCTGGGCTTACAGCTGTTGACTGGTAACTCTCTGCAAAGCTCCCATCCAGTGCTTGCTTTTCCTTTACTTCCTCTCCTTGAGGATCCCAGGCTGAAGTTTTCACTTGAACCAGCCTCCACCCTGGCACTTGCTCCTCTCAGCAGCTTCCCCAGGCCTGTGCAACAGACACAGGGTTTGATGATATACCAAGTGCTGGATTTTGCCAGATGAAGACACAGAAGAGTTTTGTGCCCTAGGGTAAAACCATAATAAATTGTTTGCTGGCAAACAAGAGCCACAATTTTGATTCTTGTGCCTTTTTTAGCAACAACAGTGGATACACACAACTAATAAAGCAAACAAGAAGACAGCTTACACGGCTAGTATCTCCAGCAGAAGAGCAGCATGTTTTGCGTGCACAGCCCATGACTTCTCCGAGACAACACGCCACCTTGGCAGTTTGATTTCCCAGATTCAAAAAGTCAGAATTTCCAGAACAAAGAGCAACTAAGTGATTCTCCACAAGAAAGTAGGAAGCATCTTGCGCACATGCACAGAACCAAACCATTTGTTTTGTGTCAAGGGAATAATTGTCAGCCGAGACCCTAGAGATGGGAAATTGCATTGTCTGTTCTGCATATACTAACAGGAGCTCTACGTTAAGTCAAATAATGCTCCGAGATGATGTGATGTTGAAAAGCAAGTTGTTAACAAGGAGAGGGGCTGAGGGTGCTTTACCATTTGGAACACGCTTTTGCATTTTCCTTCCAGACTCAGAGGATTAGGGTGATAAAGGGACAGGATTTGCTAGGAGTATTTTAGCTGACTAACACATGGAACCAATGTAGATTGCTTGCATCCTGTTTGTGGATTAATCACCAAGACTTTTTTTTTGTTTGCCTTTGGGGGGGAACTGTGCTGGTAAAGCAAATCATATCAAACATTTTCCCAGAACTGAAGTTACCTATATAAACTTTATACTTAATTTCTACATAGAAGAAAGGAGGGGAAAATCCTCAATCAGCATTTGGCATACTTGAAGACTTGATATTTCAATGCAACTATTTTAACTACTTACGTGCTAGCAAAGTGACAGCAGAAACTGAGGTTGCAAAACTGCACAATGTATCTTCCCTTCTAGATAGACAGCAAGTCTTAGAATAACCATGCATATATTTCAAAATGTTTGAAAACAAGAAATTAAAGTGGCAAGCCTAGGAAATGAGGACACTTCAAACAAAATTTAAAGGAACTATTAGTGCATATGTAGGGTTTGTTTTCTTGCCTTGACCATTCTTTAATTGATTCAATCTCTGCAAAGTAATTTTTTATATATTTTACACATACATACTACCTAGGTGTAAAGGGCTGGAAAGTCAAACCCCTCAGATTTATCTGCTCCAAGGATATCTTTTCTTCATGCCTCAAATTCTCCAAACCCGTCCCTAGTTTCTCCTATCCGTGCATCTTGCAGGTGCTGGGTAGTGACAGCTAGACAGCCATCACAGGCATTTTTTCACAGCCACAGTCAGCACTGCTCCTAAACTTCTCCAGAGGAGATTGCCGATGAGGCCGCAAGTCCTTTTCAAGATGGCCAAGAACACCATAGCTCCCTTTGCATCCTCCAGCCCTGAGGAACCCTTTTGGTAAAAGCCCAAGCACAGGGAAGTCTGCAGTCCTCGAGAAAGTCTTAAAAGTTTCAGTCTGGGAAAATACAAGTAAGCAATGGTGTTTCCAAAGTGAGGTGTGAGCATGTAGCTGGTTGATGCATCTTTTAGGGCCTTTGGGGCATCACTGCTGCCCTCCCCCCCAAAAAAATGGCCACAGATTCAGCATTTCTGTTCCTTGCAAGCTCTGACAATTTGAGTATTTTCTTCCTCTGTGTGAAAACTAACCACTTCGACATACCACAAGAAACCAGAGATGCTTCAAGAGGAGAGCACAGAGGTGTTTGTCTCCTGCTGATTCAGAGCCAGAAAAGGTGAGTTCTATGGGATGTCTCTGCTCCACCCCAAACAGGACCAGCACCTAAGGGCTCATCATTTCCTAGAGTAACTAATACAAATGGGATCTTAAAGCTGCTTGCCCAGGAAAACAAACTTTCTTCTTCAGGAGGCACAAGCTGCATTCCTGGTTCAGTCCTCATCAAGGTGTAAAAGGACTCACGGGCACCTCTGCATTTCTCCCTTTGTGCCTCAAGGCTCTCCCCTGCAGCAGCAGGAGTCTGTCCCACAGAGCTGCACCTGCAGCACAGCCACCATCTCTCAGGGCTGCTTTCAGCCAGCCTTGCACACCACTGGCACCATCAAGGAGGTAAAAACTTTCTTTTTAGTAGCAGATTAGATGGTGACTGTTAAAAAGATATGTCAGGGTAGGAGGAATTTAGCCAATGCCTCGTCACCCAGGGCATCAAGGCTTAAGTGAAACTGTCAGCAACATGCTTTTTTAATTCTGGAGAAATTAGGAGACTTTTCAGCAGGCCATTTCATTACATATTTGAGGGTCACTTTTTAATCTTACTTTTGACACCAGTAGCAGGACAGAAATCAAGTACCAGCCTCCTGTTAGCAGAAGCAAAGACCATGCATCCTGTTTCCCAAACATAGCATTGAACTTTCCCCTCTAGACCTCCATCGTTCAGTCAAATGTAGTAAACAAATAAGCATCTTTTAGCTGACTAACTGGAAAGTATTTTTCCTCTTAATAAAAATATGCTGAGCAAGTACCTGGAGACAGGGGAAGTCTTCCCAGAGCGAACTCTATACACCTATTTCATCCTTTGTTTAACAGAGACAGGCCATTTAAAAGAGCCCCATTGCAGAGCAGCATCCAAGAGAGGAGCTTCATCCTCAGCCTGTCATTAATCTCAGCTGTCTGTCCCTGTTTGTTATGAGTTGCAGTGGCCACATCACAGAAGCAAACATCAGTTGACTTGGCTCAACTTTTATCCTGCCTCATGACGTGCTCTACACTAACGTTTGTCTCCTGATAGTTCAATTATCTTATTCTTTATGCAAGGAAAGGTGCATTATTACATGCTCAGAGCACTAACCTCACTGTACCTACAAATGCAATGAGACGTTGCTAAAGGATACCGACCGCCTCCAAGAACCAAGAACTCACACAGGAACCCTTTCGTTTCAAAAAACACAAAGACCAGGGTTGTGCTTACGTAAGTACTGCGGAATAAATGGTTTTAGGCAGGGAGGAGGGGCTGGGAAGATGCCTTCCTTGCATGTGCCACCACATCACACATCTCCCAGCACTGACAAGGCTGCAAAGCGGTAAGGACTGGTGTGCTCCAACAAGGAGAACATGTTACCCCAACTCCTGCACCATGCTGTGACACCAGAGTGTCACATCACCCTCGCAAGCACTTGACATTTTCCTGTGGATCCTGATGAAATAGTGTCTTCACACACATACCATACACAGCGAGGGACATCTGCTACAACTGCCACATAAAAAGCAAAGTTATTGAAAAGGTACACAGGATAAAGCCTTGCAAATGTACTGGTCCTCATTACAGCTTTAGAAAGAATAAAGGTGCTTCAGACATCACTGAACTCTTGATGAAAGAGCTAAGAGGCTGCAGGAAAACATCACCTCAGCAGCGCTTGATCCTTTAACTTCAATGCCTTGTACCTACGTACTCAAGGAACTCAATATTCAAAAATAAGACCAGTTCTCTCGTTAAATCTCAACAATATAAAAAAAATGAAAACAAACTTCAAAGGAAAGAAGGAAAATACAGCTCAGAAGTGAATATGTTCTGTGAAAACTACCACAAAATGCCAAGTTATATCTTACAAAGCACAACCAGAAGGCTTTAAACCTTCAGACGCCAGCTTATCCAACACATTACTCTGCTCTTCTCAACTCGGGATATGCGAGGATACTTAAGGAATGTGACCCAGATTTTTTGTGTGGTTTTCTTTTTTTTTCCAAATTTAAGCCTTTCTGAAACACTAAACCAGTGAGACAAGTAGAGATTTTCAGCCACCAGACACCAGTCTGTTAATTACAAAGCAGATAGGCTTGTCTGACTGAGCTGGGAACAGGGGGGAGGCAAACACTCATGCTAATGAATACTGAAATAGAAGATTCAACAGGTAGTTGTACTTGTCCATTTGTTGGGTTTTGGGGTTTTTTATGCCTGACTTTTAAATTAGATCACAGTCCTCCATCTTCCTCATCCAGGGAAGATCTTGCTCCCAAATCAATTGCCTTAAGATAACTTCTGCTGCAACTCCTGACTTGTGCAGTCCACAGCAGAACCACAATATACATCAGCTACTGGGGCAAGTGTGTTGCCAGAGAGCTGCCGAGAAGGTGGTTAATCTGAAATTTCAAATTCCAACACATTGCCTAGGTCTGACTTGTTTCCAGGCTCACAGATTCGGACAAGCCAGAAAAAGAAAGAGACAGTGAAAATAACTACTGTCATTATTCCTTAGCAACCCCTTTCCCATGTATATCATTTGGTACATTTTGTATTTTTGCATGTCTGCAGATAGCTTTAAAGGAATTACTGGTGTTTGGACATGTGGAAGTCAACCAGATGCCTTGGCTTGGCACCAGCTTCAGGTTTTTCCCCAAATTGCCCACTTCTAGTAAAGGTTGTGACCCAAAGGATGCTGGTGATCTCACTGTGACAAGCACAAGAGAAGTGGACTACACTCTGAAATACAGGAACTCCCTCAGGACAGTGTTCTCCCCTGATTAAACGGTCTAGCAGTGCACCTCTGAGCTGCTTTTGCTCCATTTCTGTCAGGATTGACCCATGGGCACAGGAGCCAGAATATCTCCCAGCACAGACTTTCCTCCTTTTCCTTCGTCCTTCAGAGGCTCCACTCCAGCACAGTCCTTCCCAATTAAGCCACACAGGACCCAGCACCTCCCCCCAGAGCCCAATCACTGCCTTCCCTCCCAGTGGATGGGGAATCACAGAATGGTTTGGAAGGGACCTTAAAGATCATCAAGTTCCAACCCCCTGCCACGGGCAGGGACACCCTCCACTAGCCCAGGTTGCTCAAAGCCTCATCCAGCCTGGCCTTGAACCCCTCCAGGGATGGGGCATCCACAGCTTCTCTGGGCAACCTGGGCCACTGCCTCACCCCCCTCACAGTAAAGTAACATTTTCACTCAGAATACAGAGTCCTAACACACACAGTTACTGAATTGGCTGTTTTTTTGGGGGTTTTTTTTTGTTTTGCAAAGGCCAAAACCACACTTTTTTTTTTCTTTGTCATAACAATCACAGTAATAAGAGCACAGCTCAGAAAATACTGAATTGGCGTTTCTAAAGCTTCTTGGCTGTCCCGTTTTGTTCTACAAGAGCTATCTTCTTGGCACTGTCCTACAAAAACAGTGTGCATTGCATCACATGCTAATAGCCAGAAGAGTAACATTTATACTACATTATATGAATGAGACAGGAAGACAAATAAAGTGTCTTATGGATAACTCAACAAGCTATTCATCTAGCTGGGCCTTAATTTATTTGATCTATAATAACAAAATATTTCCTCCTTTAATTTCATTCTTTAAATTCACCAGATGACAGAAGAATATTGTAAGCAGAAATTCTGTACTAGAAACCGCATTCCAGCAGTATTGAGAAATCACTTTATTGTGGTGGAACTAGAAGCCTGCTCTTAGAGATGCAAGGATTTCTTTTTCTCTGCAATAGTTTTCAGTGTGGTTGAGATGTAGCATACGCTACAGAACAGATCTTATTTTGGATGCCGATGAACCTCATGGGTAGTAAATCTTTTTTCTCAAGCAATTAAATTTCTGCCTTTAATCTTTCATTCTCTTGATAGAAGTGGTTTCCTGGATCAGGCTGAAAGCCAGAAAATAATCTGCAAAACAAAGGTTCCCCCAGCTCTAAACTATGTTCAATATTTCTCTTTCACTGCAACCATCCCTGCTGCTTTCTTTTTAATTTTTTTTTCCTTTCTCCACTGTATTATAAGAGAACTCTCTCAGCTGGGGAAAAGCAAGCAAGTTTCAGAGATGCTTTGTTAAGAGACCTGAAGCATCTGTACACCCCAAATCTTTCCCTTTCTATTAGTCATTAGGGAAAGTGCTAAAGCTGGAAGAGATATTCCCAGCCCTTATGTCATGCTCTTGCCTTCAGTATCTCAATTACAACAACACTAATCTAGAAGTCCATGTCCATCACTACTTCTCCTAAGTCTCTCCTTTCACATCCAGGGGAAAAAACGTACTGAATGCAGGCATACCAGTCAATCCCTTCTATCTGTAAATGAAAGATTATTAAAAAAAAAGTTTACCTCGTACCAGGCAGTTGGTGTGTCAAGTAGTACATTCTGCATGGGTGTGGGCATCTCCACATGGTATAAACACTTGTCCTCTCTGATTATGGGTATTGACTCTTAGCTGGAGAGCTTCAGAGACACTAATGAGGTTTAATGCAGGTTTTCAGAGCACTCAAATCCTCTACTGGAAGTCAAAAATGAATATTACACATACACACCAATTTAAAATGCATTACATGTTCCCATGATGTCTTACACAAAATAAATACTCCTTTCTTAATTAAAAGAGTTCTCCCTTTGTTACTGTTTTAGAAATGTCTAGAACATTATGGGACTTGGCTTTTGAAAACAAGTTTTCATTAAAAACACCACTTGTGAGACACAACTGCTCTCAGGCTGCACAGCAATTCTCAATTTTTCCTCCAGACTTCAGTAGGTGGTTTCTACCCTTTAATAGAGGGGGTCTGTGGTTTTGTTTTTCTTAGTTTTTTTTTTTTTCTCCAGGTCTGATGAAGTGAGCTGCTGAGCTGTTCTTTCTGTCTCTGCTTCCACAGTACAATAAACTCAGCATGATTTGTGGGCATTCAGCACTTAACTCTGATCTCACAGACCTTTGAACTCTTGTTTGAACCTTTGGCCTGCAGGATGTTATAGCAAGATGCCCAGAATTATTTAGTCCATGTGAACTACCTGCATTTCCTCTTCATGGCCCCTTGCTCGAGTGCACAAAATATGAGGCCATATTCCATTCAGCATCATACAAGGACAAGATGAACAGCCCTGCACCCTCTGTGGGCTAACAAAAATCGTACACCACATGTCAAAACAGCTGTAGAGAAAAGTCTGCCTCTTTGATGCCCTTTCTAGACCCTCCAGCACCAGTTGCTGCCTCAGTGGATTTCTCTTCCCAGCATCAATTCATGCAAAACATTTTCATAAATGAAAACAGCCAGGAAGATGCTGAAGTAGTTTCCTAAATCAGAGCCAGAGAATATCCCATCATATTTGTTTAAAGCCCGTGAAGGTACCTGCTAGCACTGTTGGCTGGATTTACTACTGAAGAAGGTGACAAGATAAGATCAGCAGCCTCAGTTTCTCAGGAGGAACAGCCTACTGACTCCAACAGGTTCAGCCCCTGGCAGAAGATACTTGCCATATTTGCTTAATGATTTCAGGAAAATAAATAGCTGCTTGGAGTCCTCTAGGATCGGAGAAACTGAGCAAGCACTTGTAGCCATCCAGTAGATGAACTCTTCATCCAAGACACACAACACCTTTCATGCTGAGGCATGACGCGATACTCAGTTATCAATTTGCTCGACACAGAAGATGCCAAGAAGATAGCTGGAACTGCAGATGGTGTGCATTTTAAGGGAAGTGTGGCTCTAAAGAGATCAAAGGAAGCAGCTGGTCAATAATATGGTTGTGTGAGATGATATTAAAGCCTACAGGTATACAATTTATTACATTTTGCTGTAAGCCACTGAGCTGACAATCTATCTAGTCTTAAGTTTATTTGGTTAAGTTCAGAAATGCACAGGGGCACAGACAAACTGCCAGGAGGTGTTCAGCCACCTGTGTGGCCAAAGAACCAGCTGCACACCAGTATCATGCTGGGTTCTTCTGTATTCCGTCTGCCATTGGCAATACATGGACTTCCGCAGAAAATACTTGCTTCAGGTGATGCCATTGCAAGAAAAGAAACTGGTGGACACATTTGAGACAGTGATTCATGAGCAAAAGTTTTTCCATGTGCATTTTTTTTTCTTCTCAGTCAGCACATAAAGCTAAATCTTATTTCCAGGGAGGCCTCTGCTTTATTCCCCTCAACCTTCACATTCCCTCTTGTCCTCTAAAAATCCACATACACACCATTATGCAGTAAGTTCAAGGATATCAAACAGCAGACAATGTTAACAACTGACTCAGCCTTCCCTTTTTTTCAGCACAGTAGTTTGTGGTCTTCTTGAGCAGACTTTAGAAGAGAAAGAAACTGAATACATACCAACTACTAAAAAAATAATACACCCCTATAAAAGGGAAAACCAGAATTAGATGCGACTGCAGAACCTGTATTCAGTGCTTTGCCCTTCACAGGCACTTTTCCTCGCCACCAACAAAAAGTGGCATGGCACTAGTTACTTGCCAACTTCCACATGTGTCTCCCGGTTCCTCCTTACTATGTACATTTTTCTTATAGGTCATTATGTTGAACACCAGGACTCTGGCATTGAGCTGCAGTCCAGTATTCCAGACCTCAAGAACAGTGTTCCAGTTAGAGTAATTTTTATAAGGCAATGCAAGATTATTTTCTTCTTTAAGGGTACCATCTAGAGTTTGGAAGTGGTTATGCTGGCCATCACTCACTAAGAAGATAGTCTAAAATTGTTACCAAAAAGCAGTAAATAGCTACTGGAAGTTATTCACCAGGATCAACGGAGCCAGCAACTCTGCTGCAATCTTCATTCTAACAAGGCAGGGATAATTCTGACGTAGTCTAAAAAATTAGAAGTCTCTACTCACTATACAGCTTTCTCTTCTAATGCAATGGACTCAATGCAATAGTAGTGCTTTTACCAAAACCAGTGAAAAACACTGCAGGAATTTCAGGAAGGTGTGATGCATTGTAATGAAAATATTTTGTCATGTTTTCCAATTGTCCTGTTGCTTTTATTCACACTGAGACAGATATTAGCAAGTATCCTGTTCACTTGAAGAATACACATTTCACACATTTCCACCCTTCAAAGGCTTTGCCTGGAACATGAGTAATCAGGAATTCTCACTGCTGCAAACGAAGGGTGTAAGAACGCACAAATTATTGGCTTTACCTAGCATTAATGCAATATTGTTCAGGAAACACAGGCTAACACACGCAGCAAATCCACAAGTGTGCATAATCCACATACGCGCAAAAGCAAAGCGAGCATCTCTAATGTCATCTCTCATCACCCAAGAGGGAGATGTCAAAGCTTCACTCAATATTTGCCACTACAACAACAACACTTCACCTTCTGCTGCTGATGGGTGGTGACATACAAGCCTGGGGTGACAGTCTCATTACCGCATACAGAGGCAGGCTCAGTGTTCAGACTTGTGCCAGGCTCAGCTCCTGGACCCCAAGAGGGGTCTTGGTTCCCTGCACAATGGGAGGTTAAAAACCAAACCTGGCAAGATACCACTGAACTGCATGAGGGAAGTAGGACAAAAAAAAATATTTTTTTTTAAATCAAGAGCGTGCATGGTGGTATCAAAACAGCATTTTAAATATGTTGCTCTTTGAACTTGGAAGTCAACCTGAACCAAAAGTACATGCTGAGTAACAATCTGCAAACAGCCCCAGGCTTCATAAATTACCCAAGCCCTGTCACCAAGCCCATCAAAATTAAAGTTCTGGGAATAAGAGCTAGGCTAGCGTTGAGCAGAGCAAGCCCTGCTCTGCTTGTCCAAGGGCTTAAAGACAAATAGAAGCAAATACAAGCAAGTCTCCTGAACCCTAATGTTGCACACAGGAGTGCACTACTACCAAAATGTTTAGGTTTGTGTTCCAAAGGGCAAGTACAGTACACACACAACCACTGAAAAATAACAGCATGACTCTGGAAAGGGCTGTTGCCAATGTAAAACCTTTTCTCTCCGAGATCAGTCCTCGATTCTCCCTTTCCCCCCAACAGAGAAGTCAGCCAACTGTTTGGTGTGAAAACAAATTCTCCCAGTGTGGCTACATGCTGAGCTAACACAAGAAACATTTCCTCTTGCCCAACTTCTGCAGATGATGGGACTTGATCCCAGGGCATTGTATTTAGTTTCAGTCTAGAGCTGTACACCAGCCTGAGGCTGGGAATCCCACCCTCGTCCTGGTATGAAGGAAACGGTGTTGAAAGGAAAGCATTTGCCTCCAAGAGGGAGGATTATTTTTAAGGACTAAACATTTAGCTGTTTAGAGTACAAACCATGTAGACGCATTTAGCTAGAAGTACGTATTCACAACATAGGACTTTTCACAGCATATTATAACTGGGTTTGTTAACAAAACTAAGAGAGGAGCAGCACCTTGGTGGTGTTTCAAAAAAAGGCAGCCCATATTTTAGCAGACCAATTTAGATCTGGAGAAGCATATGTGCTTTTATTTACCTTGGTACATAACTCAAATCCATCTAGGCAGCTATCCTTCTGGGTAGCAGCTCTGCTGTGGAACAGCAATGAGTGGTGCAGGCACACAGACGTGCACAAATTCATGCTGAATTTACAAAACAGTCACCAGATTTTGGCCAGATTCAAGCCATATTCAAAGAGGGATGTTTTAATATTATTGCTTCAAATACAGCAGCTGCTACAGTCTAAGAATAATAGAGATGGGTCTCAGCTTCCCACTTCTTTGGATCTTTGAAGTCCAGCTTTAAGATCCAACTGGGAAAAGAATTGGCTCTGAAAAGGAGGATTACTTCTGAGGACTAAATATTTACTACTAAGAGCATAAAATGCACAGTAATCTAGCCAGCTCCATGTGCTAAACTAGGAGAACAAAACACCTATGAGGAATATACACTGAGGAGGTCCACATTCAAACTTCTCAAGAATCAGGCACCAAACTGCATAGCCTTTCCCATGTGTTAATTGAGCTAAGCAAGCAGAAAAAATAATTAAGGGCTAAAGGAAAAATAATGGAACTTGCACTGTCATTAAATCTAACCACTTTTCCCTCCCCCCCTTCCCCTTCAAACAGCCAAGATTTCTGCTCCCAGGATCCTGGGACATGCAACACAAGAAATGGGACAATTTCACACCTGCAAAATTATGCCACTATACCCAGCATCGACATAGAGAGACTCACTGGACCAAATTAAGGAGCCCTGTTAGTGCTAGGATTTGCAAGCAAAAGCCTTCATCACTCATTCTCCTGGCACCAGCCAGGAGCCTAGAGCTTTCAGACGTTTATTATTCCTGTTCCCCAGTACACTGTGTTCCACTGGTGTATTTAAACAACTTCCAGTTAAAAAAAAAAAAAAAAAAAACAAAAAAAAACAAAAAACCACCCCCCCACCACCACACACAAGCAAAGCAGACACATGCTTATCACTCCTGGGGTGCGATGTCAAACACCAGCCAACTCTGGGGGAAGGTCCAAGCCTGCAAAATCCAATGGGAAGGAAGGAGGGAACCAAGCACCAAGTCCAGCACAAGCAACACAGATCCCAGGAGAGCAGGCAAACAAAACAGAGCTTGCGAAAGGCATTTTTTAGCAGGCAGCTCTGCAGAACCAAATCTAATTGCCTCCAACAGAGCTTTGTCAGCTGGCCCTTTCCACATTAGCTCTGCCCAAAGCTTGAATGCCTGAAGGATTTTCTAACTACTCAAGACATTGAGATGGGATCGGAGCTAGACATCCAAGTGCCTCCAAGAAGTCATAGTAAGTGACATAGTAAGAGTCATAGTATTTCCTTGCTCAGCTTCAAAGTTGTTTAGTTGCATGTTATTTTTACCCTCTTCGCCAAAACTCTTACTCCCCTCTTTCCCCTCAGCCTCCATGAAGGCCCATAAGTTTTCCACTTACCTTTTAGCCCCAGATGACTTGTCTTGTAGTCACATCAGTCTGCCCAAAGCAAAGGAACAGTATCTATTAAAATATAGCACCTAGTTCTCTCTGTTGACCCTTTCCTACACATC
This sequence comes from Syrrhaptes paradoxus, assembly GCA_013400615.1. NCBI lineage: Eukaryota > Metazoa > Chordata > Aves > Pterocliformes > Pteroclidae > Syrrhaptes > Syrrhaptes paradoxus. The sequence continues at coordinate 132,702 of VZTO01007009.1, forward strand.
CCTCCTACACATGCTCCTGTAGAACATTTTACTGCTAGTTCAGAGAGCTGCAAGACTCTCAAAATTAGTATTTATCAACACAGTCCTTAAGGACAAGGATCTTCCTAGCTGCTCACCATTTACACTCCCCACAGCAACTCAGACCAAGCTGACCCAACAGCCCCTTGCCGATTTAACAACATTAAACCAGCTGCACAAGACTCCCAGCCTTCCTATGGGCTCCTGCCGGGACTGTGCTAATTCATATCAGCTGGAGCTTGGAAACCAGCTTTCTCCCAGCTGATGTTGCTTCAGGTCATCTCATCCTGAGATAACAGAGCTTAGTAGATGCCATTAGTTTTTCTGACTAATATCTTTCTTCTTCTGATAAAAAATACATGGTGTCATGCTTCTAAGGGCTTAGGAAGGATGACAAGAAAGACCCCAAAGTCTCGTCTTCCCAAAAGAAGGGGCTGACTTCTTAAACAAATACTCAAAGGTGAGGACATGTCATGTCAAAATCCATCCCAAATGAGGAAAACAGTTAAATCTACACCAAAGGAGATATTCATTCTCACTGAAGTCAGCAGGATCAAGGTGTGCAAGTTTCTCTGAAGTAGACTAATCGGCCAACTGAGCCCTGAGACACAAACCTTTTCATACTTGGTGGTAGAATTTAGATCTGCATTCATGAAGGGACATGTACTTGTACTGCCCTGATTCAACAAGGCTGTTGTCCAGCTGCTAACGCGCTGCTCTCATAAAGTGAAGAAGGGTTTTGACACTCACTTGGATAAAAATTGGGCCAGAGCTAGGGGATATCATCAAGAGTGTTGCTTAGCAAGGATCTGGATGACTGAAATTTAATAATGGATGATTAGAAAAGCTTCGCTGCACTTCAACAGTTTGAATACTCCCACTACAGTCCCTAAAAGAGTAATTCAAGTTTGTGTGAACCAGTACCAAAGGAAAACCATTTTCATGAGTTAAGGACTGACCCGTCAACTTTCACGTACAGGATTAAGCTTTACATTTGCCTTGGTGGTCAATGAATGATAAAATAACTGCTCTGTGCTGGGATTGTACTGGGAAGTTACTTTTCACCTCTATTTTTGAAGTTATTGTGTTTATCCAAGGTCAGTCATAGGAAAAAATTAATGGTTAGTCAAACACATATTACTTAGTTGTAAAAATAATAGGGAATTTTTTAAAAGGAAATAAATGTGAGTGCCAAATTGACTTGAATTTATTTGACTTGAATTTTCTCCTCATATGGGAAAGCTAATACCTACATACCGTAAAGTCAAGTGTCTAGCCACCAAAATAATGTCATCAAAAAATTAGCAGGAGAAAAGGTCTTATTATTTAGATAGATTTTTTCCTTCTGTGGTTCTTTCTTCTTGAAATGTAAATAAACACTCAGGCTGCAGCCACATTTCTTTTGTTGGAAGTTTGGGGAGGTTTTGAGCCCCAGTGTTTAAAGTGCAAAAGCTTTTTTCTTGGTAAGCAGTAAGAGCAGGGCCACAGGGAATCGAGGGAGAGGCTTCACAGCCTGAAACAATCACCTCTTCAGACTAGTTAAGATGAGACACTGTGGGAAGATATTTCCAATCCTCCCCAGATGCAGCTGGAGGAAAACAGTCTTAAGGACACAAGCAGGAGGAGCAGAGATGTTCATCCCTATGTGATATACACTGTAAAACCCAGGATAATAATGGACCGACGCCACTGGTAAGCCATAGCTTTAGCAAACCATCAAGAGCTGCTGTTTTTTCTCCTGATTCAGGCCCGACCCAAAATCTTGCTGTAGCCCAGCTTAGTTTTCAGGTGACCCAGAGCGTGGGAGCTTGGGCCTGCTTTGGGTTTTCATGTAGGACAACACTTGGGGATTGTAGGACAAATGGTAATTGTCTTATTGAAGCTTCATCTTAATTAGCATCTTTCAATAGGATTTTTCCCTCCCAGTGACAGCTAGATAGAAATGTTGTGAAACAAACCCTTCCAGACATCAAAGCGAGAGAGTGATTGTTTCTGGGTTTCAGGCTGAGCCTGAAACTGGATCCAGACCAGTACTGGGAGACACACTTTGTCATTTTTAAGAGCCATTGCTCAATGTGACTTCCCAAGGTCCCTGAGCCTTGGTCCGTCTGAGCTTCATCCCCCACGTTCCTCCCGCTGGCCAGTCCATTGTTTGGGAGCATCCCCAGTAAAGCTGTTTTAAATAATTTACTCAGCCTTCAGCCAACTGAGGCAGGGACAGTACCACCGCGGCCACGTGAACATCTCAAGCTATAGCTGGGGTTACTTCGCACATGATGCAAAAATGAAAAATAAAGCCCCGAGCATTCCAGTCATACCAAATGTGCTCCCAACAGTGCTTTTAAACAAATCTCTACTGTTTGAGGGACAGAGCAGAACTGGAGTCTGTCTGCTTTGATTTAAAACTGTCCCTGAACGCTGTCCATGAGTTAACAGGCAGAATTACAAGGGGAAGGAACAAATAAACATTACAAAAAGAAAAAGAAAACCAGGCTTTTTTAAACACCCAGATGCTTGGATAGTTCCCATGTTAAGCATCCATGTGTTAAAGAAAAAAAAATCTTCTCCAACAGTGTACAAGTGTTAACAGCTCTGAGGCTGCCCAACCTATCCATGAATCAGGTATAGATTTACTGGGGGGCCGGAGAAGGGTCATCCCTGCCTTGTTCCCACAAGCTGTGCCATGCAGGGCACAGCCACACTCCAGGGCTGTCTGTGGACACACAACCTGCTCCATGTGGGCTGGTGTACAGGTTGTCCTCTTCATTAAGAGCCCAAGTTTGGAAACATGGACAAGAAGCCACTGATCACAGCCTGGTGTTAATATACAGCACTGAAACATGGCAAGTCCCCAACAACTGGCAGCAGGTTACTTGAATGGTATCTAACTCGTCCCGCAAAAAGTCATCTAGATTCCCATTTGTCCCAGATCTCGTATATATGTGGTTCAAATTTATGCTCACGTTTAATGCAGGAATGTTAGAGCTTGAGGGTAATTTGTGTTTGTATTTCTAATAGCTATCTAGAAAATATTAGACAAAGCCAATAACAGGAAAAGCTTTCCCCTGTCTCTCTCCTGAAACTCCTCTTCAGCTTAACCCAATTTTCCAAGTCACTTAGAGGCCTTTAAATAAAATGAAATCCTAACGATGTTGCTGCCATGAATAATTAATTGTACCGGTACAATCTCTCCAACAAAATCCATTCTCATTAGATTAGAGGTTTTCTCAAGACACACGAGTTCATTATGGCATTTTTACATCCTTCTTGTCTCTTACGTTTCTTTTTCTTTCTTTATCTATGTCTTTTCTTATTTGTGTCTGAGACCCAGGACTCCATCACCTCGGGAGCCTCCAAAATGACATGCCAATGCCTGGGGAAGAGATGGAAACACGATGTACAACCAGGCACACGGTGGCAGGAGTGTGAGAGCCCTGAATGTAGCTTATGGGCAGCCCAGTTCATGGGACACTCCTGTTTCCAGAGTCCAAGAACATGTTTTGAAGGGTTTATCCTCTGCTAAAATCTCTAACCTTGAAGGATTTAGGAAGCATAGCTCAAGTTTTGTGTGAAATCTTCATTAAACCAAATCTCAGTGTTTTCAGTTGTAGGAGGTTAAAGGGTATTACCATACTGATGTTAATAACCAAGCTTTTTTTTTTTACCCAGCTTTGTATTCAGAATAATAAAGATAACAGGTGAGCTAAGGAGAGAGGATCAAATCCATTGCATATAAGAATTCATTTGCCTACCACCATTTTGGTAGGCAAAACTTCCAAGACACCCAGAGCTGCATTTATCCAGAGACCAAATAAACTATTTTAAAGTATAATAGGAGTAATTCACAGTATCCTTAATAATAGGCTTTGCCACAAGAAATAAAACTTTTATCCAGACATGAGCCAATTTAAACTGCTGGCATCTAACACATTTATTTCTTAAGACTCTGATGGTCCAGGCCCATCCTGGGGATTTTCTTCTTTTGACAGTGACAATAGTGTAAGGAGTGAGAGCTCTCTGAAGTCTCCAAAGCAACTATTATTAGTCTTTTGGAAGACACATAAAAATAAAATTCAGATCACCAAGTGCCTTCAGGAATCTCATTTGATTTTTCATACAGGCAAGCATCACTTTCAGTGCTGAGGACAGACTCCAAGTCTAATAATTACCCTTCACCTCCTGCATGTGAGAGAGAGGAGAGAGGAGTGAGCTGTGAGAGAGACAACTACACAGACACAAAGGTCAGTGAAGAGAAGGAGAGGGAGGAGGTGCCGGAGCAGAGATTCCCCTGCCGAAGACTGTGGTGACACATGTTGTCCCCGTGCAGCCCATGGAGAGCAGAGCTCACCTGCAGCTGATGGAGATGTAGCCGTGGAGGACTCCACGTTGGAAGAAGTAACTGTGCCTGAAGGAGGCTGTGAATTTTGTTGGAGACCCATGCCGGAGTAGTTAGTGGAGAACTGCGGCCCGAGGGAAGGACTCGCATTGGAGCAGTTTGTGAAGGACTCTCCCGTGAGACAGACCTCCTTGAATTTACTTCTTGGAGCTTATATCCACCCCTCTTTAGGCCAGTTTTGTCCTTTACACTAAAGAGCTATTCTTCTTGAGAGATCTTATCCCCTTAATGCATTCACAGGCAACAATTGTAATTTCTCAGCTTTTGTCATCTTTAAATTCTCCTGATCATCCATGTGTTCCTTCCCTCCATGCCACCCCACTTTGGTGATTATCTGTGGTGAAAACAGGAGACTGGAACTGCACGCAGACTTGCATATTAACACCTTGAACAGTGTTCTGCCAATACATCATTTGAGGTACCTTAAGACATCAGGATCATAGATACTTTTTTCCTGATTCCTTTGCATCTATGACTCCTGGTGAGCCCCTGATCATTCAGCGTGCCCAGCATACTTCCTCCGCTGTTTCCAAGAGCTATGCTCTTGGTTTGTAAGAGTAGTTCTTGTTATTAATCACTAATTTCTTCACCTAACTCTTTGCATTGTTGCATTTCATCCCATTCTTATTAGCCTGGTCCTCGCTGCAGTACATCACCATCCTCTTCGTGTTGCTGATGCCTCATAACTCCACATCAGTACCGAATTGCATTGGCACTCCAGAGCCTGCCCACAGACGTGCTCTGGCTAGGACGACTGTAACCACAACATATAGCCTAGCACTGAAGAGCCCAAGGGAAAGGGAGGTTACCCCATTATCATCTGCCTGCCCATGTTAATCCATCTTTAAAAACCCTGCTAGTTTTTATGCATGATCATGAATTGAACAATTCAATATGAATGTTTCCCCTCAAGGCTGTGTTTCAAAACATGTCTCCAGCCCTTAATCCCCTGTCAGAAAAACTTCCTGTTATCTCTTCTGTATCTAGCTTTTGTATTCATCCCTATCTTATCCATCTAAACCAATAAATTCTCTCAAAGGACCATAAAATGTGCTCTGCCAGACACGATGCTTCACGTTCCTGTTGGCTCTGCAGCACTGCCCTATAAAGCTTTTGTCTTCATTTGAAGGTGAGAGAGGTTCTGCACTTTTGATGTCAGCAGCTCCAAGACTCCTCCAAAGCTCATTAGTCTCCCTTGCTCTGCTCATTGCTGCTCTCAAAGTTTACTTGCCTGAAATAAAGCATCGTAGTTTTCTTTATCTGTCTTTTGATTTAAGGGAACTTAATCCAATTAGTTTGGTTTGGTTTTGATAATCAGTTCTTTGGTAGCATCCCTGCTGCTGATGGTGAATGGGTTTGCAGCACTGACGACTCCTATTAGGTCAAGAAATCTGCCAGTTACTGGACACGAGAGTACCTGGATCCTACTGATCCTAGCTACTGTTTTCCCTATCTAGATTTTCCAGATCAAATTTAACTCTAGAAACCCACCCACCTCTAAATCTAAGCTTGGGTATCTGCAGACAAGACTCCCAACGCTAGACCAGTAGATTTCATAATTTTTTTTACCATCCTTTCCATAAATATTTAATCCAAAGTGGTTCTATTTGACCAGTGTTACCCCTTTTTGCTTGTCGTCTGTCATACTGTGAACACAGAATTATCAATTCCTTTAGCGTTATTAATCTCTTCTGAACAGTGCACCTCTTTGAACACCTGATTTTCTTTTATGATCTGTTCCCCAAATGTATTTGCAATCCCTCTGAGATCCTTCACCAGTAATTCATATGACTCTGTTGCAATGTTAATTCCATGTTTGTGTTAATACCCTGCTGGCCTTGACACTATAACTGTATTTTTTAAAAACTTAATGTTTGTATAATTACACATTGCATACATATGCCTTGCTCCTTAACTAAGATTTTTTTAATAATCTGGGTCACTTCCCTGACTCTGCTCTCACTAAAATTAGTCCTTAGAGGCTTACATCTGTCCCCATCTCACACCACCTTCATGGCTCCAGTTGCTGGGCTCCCCTGCTCTCTCCTGGTGTGTCGTTTGCAGAGGTCAGCTCCGCAACATCACTGAAACCCAGCAACTGACAGTTCACTTACTGCAGTTAGAGGCAGAAAAATCTCTCTCACAGTCTAGGACCCACAATTCCTCTTCTACACAAAAAAAACCCCCAATGTTTTGCAGCAGATTCTGAGTAGGTTACGAGCAGGCTATACCAAACTAACCAGCAGCTCCTTAGATACACGTGTACTTGAACGTGAGCAAGCGCATGCGTGTCTATGTGATATGCAGAGTGAGTCAGTCCGTTATCCCTCCAAGGAAGGTCACTATAGCTATTAAATTACAATGGGCAAAAAAACCCTTAGTGTAGCCATTAAAATTAAAACCAAATTTATTTTCGAGATGGTCATTATCCATGTTTGCAATTACAATTTTTCCTCTTCAAAATGGAAAATTCTACACATATAGAAGGGCAGTGCTATAAACTCTTAAGAGTTTTCTGTCAAACTTAGAAAATCAAGATAATTCACCCTTAATGTCCCTTGACCTAATTTCATCGCCTTTTAGCATCACAAGGGCCAGAGAATATTAAGTGGTGTCATCTGCAACGTGGGTACCAAGGCAACAGGGTCTCAGCTTAAGGACAAGGCAAAATCTCATGGCACTTCTATGGAGACAACAAAGCTCTCTGAAATCTGTTCCGATGATGCTACTTGTGCTTTCAAATATCTGATCTAAAAAACTTCCTTATATTTGTGTCCTTGTTATTCTTTGTACTGTTGAGACACTGCAGACCCTCAGTGATGGGTAATTATACTGCATGAAGAAAGATCCTCCCCAAGAAATGCAGAAATGGAGTTTAACCTGATATCTGATGGGAAGTGCTTTCACAACCTCTATCTCAATTAGCGGCATTTCACATTGCCAAATTCTTCACAATAGCCCTGACACAATTTCAAATTATTGGCAAGCCCAGTTTTTGAGCTGCCATGGAACTGCCAGGAGAGGAGAGAAGGGCAGAGGGAAAAGCCACGATTTTTTCCAAGCAATCATTCAGTGCTTTCATACATCACAAAAGCCAACTCCCAAACAGAGCTTTTCAGCAGCAGCTCTGAATGCACAAAAAAGGCCAGGATCTTTGTCCACATGAACAGAGAGGCTCCAAAAGCAGTATGAAACACTCCACCAGTCAAAGAGCTATCACCCTGGGTATGTGCAATGGAATGAAAATTAAAATATTATTTCTATTTTACATTGATTATTTCTTAGAATTTGTAAAAAAAAATCTCTTGTATACTAGCCTGCAATTTCTTGTTAATTCTTCAAGTTGGTTGACAAAAATTCTGATGTTTTTTTCAACAAATATTAAAGTTCTACCTGCTTCTTTAACAGACATCAGACATCCCAAAATGCTTACAAACACATAGCAAAGAGGAACAGACCTTCCCAGCAAACAGTTCCTGCACACCATATTCCTGGGGCTTCACCATCATGTACTCTAGACACAGAAACAGTCCAAAGTAGAGAGAAACTGAAGGATATATTATATTGTACACTTCACATCTGTGTAAAATTATCTGTAATAGCTCAGAGAACTTTGGGGCCAGATCTCTGCATAGTGCAGGTGGGCCCATAATGCACCCAGCTTATTAACGGGCTTCGTACAATGCACATGCACCAGAGGAAGAGGAGGGCCAACAGTTCTAGGGTTCTGCTTATGTTTTACTTCTATGCATTGCCCTTGAAATGCCAAACCAAGATGCTGTCCAGACCAGTTTGGTGCCTTAAGAATGTGCATCCCTAGTTCCTGAACTGGACTTTGGAACAATAGCTATGGTCTCATGAGACAGCATCTTTGACAGCAATTCTCTTCAGATGTTGTTGCTGCTGAGTGGTGCTCTCATGCCACACCACGATGCCTCGCTCCATTGCACAGGATGATCTGCTCACGGCCATGCTGGGAAGTCAGACCAGAAAACTGATTCAGCCTTTGCAAACCCCACAAAAATAAGAACCTCTAGATGTTTTAGTACCTCTCTGGTGCTGTCCTGTAACGCTGGATAACGTCACCAATATTACATATTACAGTGCCAGATCGCTGCAGATATTGTCATCTCAGCTTGTAAAGGATCTCAAAAGCCCTCTGTCAGAGGCCATACAGATTCCAGCCTTCACCAAAGAAATGCAATTGGCAAAATGGCATTAAGAAGGTATCGGTTGTCATCTGCCAACTTATCTGGATGACTTAAGGTAAGTGTTGCTTCAGCTTCAGCAATTAAAAAAAAGAAATACTTGCTCTGAAAAATCATACATCGCAGCTATTTGCTAGGAAGACCCATGCCATCTTTTGCACTATAATTAATAGGTAAAAAGATTAATTTGAGACATATCAGGACCAAGTCAGGCATAATCATCTTAATGAATGATGTTCATGCTGTAACTGATGTGTACACCCTATCCTTGTGGCTACAGGGAAAAAAAAAAAAATTAAAAAAATCAACAGTGTTGGAAAGCTAGCATACAACCCAATAAACTGATGATTCCACATTTCCCAGAGCCAACTCTGTGTCACATAATCCAGAGGATGTTTTTTTTCAGCCAGAGGAAGACAGCAGGGTGCCTAACTCGTTAGAGCAGCGCTTCACCAAGCAGCAGCAGTTACCACAATGCATCTGAATGTGAGAATCACTGCTCGGGACACGGCTGTTTGGAGACAGCCTTGAATACGAAGCCCTCGAGCCAGAAAAGAGCTACAACAATGGGAACAACCTCTCCGCTCCCTCCAATCCTTCACCCATCTTCTCTAGGCAGGGCTCCCTGCGGCAGCGGGGCTGGGCGGCAGCGCCATCTAGCGACGCGCCGGGGCAGGGCGGCGGGGTTGGGGTCCCTCCGGTGGGACTTGCGGGGGAAGCTGGTTCCTCGCGAATTTGTTATTTTGTCTGTTACTCACTTCCTTAATGATCTGTGGTTAATAAACTAAGGCATCAAGCGCTCACTCGCTAAATTGCTCATTTATTTTTCCAGTGTGTTTTTATATTCTTCTATTCCTTTAAAAATCTAAGTTTGTGTAATAGTTCTTAAGTGTTAAGTCAAGTTAGCTCCATCCACCCCCTTTAAAAGGGTAACATTTCTTGGACAAGGTCTATGCATTCTATGTTTATGTAGTAAAGAACCTACATTGAGAGCAGCTCTCCACAGTAACATGGGAATAAAACATCATAAACATGACTTTCTTATCATTGCTGCCTCTACAGCAAATAATGCATGCTTTTAAGACTTCGCTTTCTTCTCTTGTGGCAGATCTGTAAATGAGATTTTTAACTCAAGAAACATGCCAGTTGAGCTGCTTAAACTAAAAACCTTTGTTCAAATTTATTTTTTCCAATTGAGAGTCAGCTTTAAAGTACAAACCCAAAGAAAATTTAAGTTTTAAAATTTCACTGCATTGCTTCAGCTGTGTGACATGAGCAAGCAAAAAAACCCAAACCCATATACCTCTCTTGTTCCAACCTATTTAATAACTTTGCCCTGTACTTGGAAAGTAAGTTGGATCTGCTTTCTTTTGGTTGAGCACAACAGAATCTTTGCAGCCCTTTTTCGGTTAGATAGCACACAACTTCAGAATTAGGAACAAAACCAAGTGTAACTTCTTGGCTATGATTAAAATCTAAAGAAAACAAGGGAAAACCTAACAGCAGTACTGCACTATTACTTAAGTACAATTTTCCATCAGTTTTAATAACGTTAATTAACTTTAATAATACAGAGATGCTGCTGTTGAGACATACCCGTAATTGTGTATGCACTGCTACAAACACTCCACTCCGTCAGTATCAGTAATGCCACCATGATAACTTTATTCCACTCTCAAATCAATCATATCCTCATCCTTAATGATGCACTGTTTAGTTGCTTGCATTCAAATATGCATATAAACATCCAAAAGTTACAAGTTTTTATTAAAAAAACATAATGTACATGTTTTTTTCCCCAGCACAGCTATATTTTTCTTAAAAAGTACTGTATGTATCAAACATTTAAGGTTTATCCCATCATTGTCAATTGTCTTTGAAGAGCTGTCAAACATCTCCAACTTTAATGAACTTCAGTATACCCTCAAGAAAAAGCTTTTGGCTTTCTAAATGTACAAGAAGAGGCTCAGTGTCTTGCGGCATGAAGACAACATGCCATTAACAAGTGATCCTTGTATTCACTGCATTCTTTCAGAAATGATATAAACTCCAAATCCCAGGTGACAACTCATACTCTGCATAAAACTTACACAAAATGCATTTAAGTTATTCAGATTAATAAACAGCATTTGGAAAGGTCTGTCAACATTCATATTTTTAACAGCTCTTTAAAGAGGCAATGGCATAGATGAAGTACAAGCTTTTTGCCTCAGTATAATACACATTTGAAATTAAAATAAAACATGGAAGACCAATATCTTTACATTTTATTCTTCAGAAAAAGAAGAATCTTAAAGAAAGCATTTAAGTAGTCCACTTGTGCTTAAAATAGTCAACGCATGAGAAAGCCAAAAGAAAATAATACACATTTTTGTACACCAAGATACCGTGATAAATTTTCAGAAATTGCACTGTATTTAGAACACTCTCTAGAATCTGCTCCACTTCTACGCACAGCTACTGAGGCTGCCTGACACAGTTTCTTTTCCACTTCAGTTGCCAACCTGTGGAGGCCCTTCAGGGATCAGTGATGTGAAGAAAGTTGTGATAAAGGACCAAGCAGAAGCCATGAGTCCAGGCTGCTGCTCTGTATTGGCATCTTCACCTGCATCTTCTCCACTGTCTTCATCAATCCCATCATCCATAAGTCGTTCCTTTAAAAAGAGAAATCGAAGCAATTCAACTGCTCTGACATAACATAAGCAGGCGTATCTTCCTACATTAAGTAACTTCTCTCAAAACAACCTCCTGAAGAATAACTAGCATGAAGACAGTCTGTGACTGAAAGAGACAATCAGTAATCAGACTGGAAAAATACAGAATTTAAGCAGCAGGCACAACCCTGAAGACAATGCTGAAAGCTTTCTGGTTAAATCAACTTCATTTCATGGACACTGACTTTCTGTCCAGGCATTACAGCTACTTTACAATACAAAAGACATGTCTGCTCTTACCATCTCTTCGAGACCAGGATTATTTGCATGTGGCCCATCACGATTCACGTCCATGTTATTTGCTGCCTGTTGTTGGCCTCCCTCTTGCCTGAAGGGGAACCATCCAGCTTGGTGCCTACAGCAGAAAACAGAACAACTGAAAACTTCTTTTGAAAGGAACAAAAAGATTTTTCTGCTACAATAAATTCTTCAAATACTTTCAAATGAATGAAGCTACATGTATTTTTCTGCAAGTCTTACTTCTAGATTGAATGGCTATTCTTTGATGTTTGGGTTAAGAAGGGTCTTGCTAAAAGCTGTTCTTTAAGTTTCAGAAGTGCTGTTCACAGCCCTCTGTTCCAGAAGATGAGTAATTTACCATTATTAGGTGACTAAAAATATAAAATACTTTTTTGGGGTTTCCTCCCCATTTTTAAGTACTTAAGTTACATTAATTTTCAAAGGTAGCCTTAATTTTCATAGTTTAAAGTTGATTTTCTGTGGAAAAAAAATCCACAGAAAATTCAGCTAAGGCTTGAACCACATCACCATTGTAATTTTTAAGTAAGTCTCTCGTATGTTTTCAAGTGTCTATATCTCAATTTCAACTACTGTATCTGCATAAGAAACAGAACAGTACTTCTGAGGACTGAGACTACAATGTAAAGAAACTCTCAGTGAGTGACATTAGTCCAAAATATCAAGTATTACTGCTGTTTTCTACTTCTATTTACATTACTAAGGTATTTTCATATATAAAGGGAAGTGATGACAACCATACTGATATTTCTTAATAAAATAGAGAAAGCACTTAGGTCTTTATGATGCATTGTAAGAAAAAAAAAAAAAAGTCCCTGCAATTTTACCAGACCTAGTACTCACCATTACAGTCACACTACCTTAACTCTGCCTAACACAATTTCCTGCACAAAGCCCATGTTATTTTTGAAATATAAATCAGTTTAGCTCTGTAATTTTCCTTTCATATCCAAGCAGTAAATGTTCTAAGTTTATGGAAGCATACACTTAACCTATATGAAAAATTCCTTCCCCTCATCCCCACTTTCTAAATTTCCATCCCAAAATTCTAAATTTCTACAATACTGATCTGTTAGTATCACCGACATTTAAGAGCACTGTGTTTCAGGTACAAGTGGTACAAGTTTTGAGAATAATTTCTCTTCTCAGCTTCTCTGCTTGTTTGAAATACAATATTTTTTTTAACACACTGTACTGCAAAGGAATAGTGTCTAAACTTTTCTATTTCAGTAATTCTCTGCGGTTTAAATGGATTATACATTAGCACCACACTCTACATATCAGATCTGCAGCTGTACTCAACTGTTGTACTCACAAATAAACCAGCAGCATGGCTCCCATTACCATGACGAATCGACTGAAGGAAGAATAGAAGTATACAATGCTCAGAAGAATCGCTGCTCTGGAGAACGTGTACATCCAGTCCAGCCAGTCCCGGTTGAAGTCCTCCTCATTCACTACTGGGCCACCCTGTGCATTCATCTGAACATTCGGGTTCACAGGCCTGTTCTCCTGCACGGCTACATTTGGTGCTGCTGCAGGCTCATTTGCAGGAACATGTTCTGAATTTACAGCCGGGGAAACTGCAGATCTTGCTGGCTCAGTGCTGGAAGTCCCTTGGGCTGAAACAGCAGCCTGGCTAAAAATTTAAACATAAAACTAGTTTGTCAGAAAAAATGCACCAAAATCTAAGCCTATTCTTGTCTTTTCTACACTAATAAAAACAAAGTTTCAGACACGATACATGTCAAAACAAACTGCATTCTCCCTGAAATCTTCACTTATTAATACATTAATTGTAGTCCAAAACTGGATTTTACAATTTGCTGGACGAAACTTGCTGTAAAACAGTATTGACAGACAAAACAAACACAGACATTTTGATCCTGCAAACAACATTTAACTTTTTAATAACTTCCCTTCATTAGTGTAACTCAGTACTACCTAAGATAATGCAGACTTACTATTGCATGTAGTACTGACGTGCATACATGTGTTGCCACCAGATCATCTGTAAGGGACTGAATGCAGGATACATAGAAAATCCAGCAGGAACACCTTGGCCTGGAAACTGGTTGCCTATATTGCTATAGAAGGATTTAAAGAAAAAAAAAAATCAGTTCTAAATTGCCACATTTATAAAATGCACTAATACTAAAAAACAATTAAAGTAGCATTCTTCCTCTCATTTGTCCCCCTAAAATAATGCACCGAAATAACATGTAGTGACATCACCCCACCCACTGCAAAAAAGCACTATATTTTCATCCAATAAATCAATGTACAAAGTTATTTCTGTAGAAAGGAGGATTTATGTTTTTGTGCTTAGATGTCTGTCACTAACTGCACCTCTGGGACAAAATCATATTGAAAATTTTTCTAAATTCTGTATACAACTGCAGAAATTCTACCATACAATTCCTTTCACCTTCAAAGGCCACCCTCTAAGGCACTGCAGGAGCTGTAAAGGGAAAACTTACTACCTTCTACAACTTTCAGAAGCAATACCTGAAATACCACTGTGATCAAAAGCACGAAAAAATGAACATGAGCAAAGACACCAAACTAATCTTTCAATGACAGCTTCTGAAGATCACAACTAAGAACACTGTCAATTATTTACCTCCCCCCCTCAATATTTGGAGTATAAGTGATTCACCTCCCTTGGGCTTTTAACTGCAGTTCACATGCAAGAAATATAAAGCTCCTATACATAAGTTTTAGGTTTGGTTTTGTCCCCTTTTAAACTTCTTAGCCTCTCTTACCTCCTAGAGCTCATAGCATGTTTTGGCAAGATTTCCAACTCTTTCCCCAAAGATTTTGATGTAGTGAACTGTAGTAAACCAGGACATCTTTCAGGACAGCATGAGAGTATAAAGCACGAGGAAAAGTTTATTCAGACTGCAGGTAGCAAAAGCTGAGACTGCTGTAATTGTACTGCAGACTACACCTGTTCCCTAAGTAAGGCACTCCCTGCAAAGATATCACCAAGAGATTTCATTAGTCTACCAGGCATTCAGATACACAAGACATGCCCAGAAAGAAAGATGGGAGGAAGACATTAAAATCTTTTTTCCATCTTACATATGATTAAGTATTTCATTGTCATTCTGGACAAGAGCCTGCTATGCAACTCCACGACCTCTGCTAAAACTGTTTGTTATGTTTCTATTTAGTCATAAACTGCTTTGACAACAGTTTGGGGGGAAAAAAAAAAGAGAAAAAGAAAAGAAAGCAAAAGCTGCTTTCATGCTACCACACACAAACTGAGATAATCATAGGCAATACTCTAGTTTTTTTCCAGAAATCTCAAGGGTGAACTGGCAGCCCTGCTGATGCTAATTATTTATGCGTAATTAACATGCTGGAATAGCAAAGCTGTCAAGCTGCGACTGAAAAGTATCAATCATGCTTTTATCTTCATGGCTGCAAGCTTTAAGAATGTGTTTTTCTATCATTTTAACTGGCAAACACTGAGAAATATGAGTCCTACAAAATTCATACAATGTTTGACCCTCAAAATACAAAGATGATTCAAATATTCTCCATGGGTGTCATCAAGTACTACCTTGTGAGAAATCACCGAGTAATGTCTCAATTTCAAGCACGCAGAATATCACCTGGGGATGCGAACAGGAAGGACCACTCACTGTTCAACCACACCTATTTTTGCAGCTCAGTCACCAATAAGCAGTGCTACCCACCCTGCCCGAGGGAGTTCTGCAGAAACTCACCAATTCTTTTTCTCATCAGTTACAGATTGTAAGGTGGTTCTTTAAAGCTGCTAAATTGAGCTCGACAAAAGTTGAGAGGCCTTAGGCTAATAGCTCTCTTTCACTGATACATCTTTTAGAAATGTTATAGGATTTGAACCTCTGCTTTCTTCCAAACACTTTCAAATGTTGCTTAATAGTAGATTAAGAAAGCAGTCAACTAAGACAAACCACAGATTTCAGTTATGTCATATTCTTTCCCTTCCCATTCAAATATTTTGGTGAGGTTTTTTTTTTTCCTTTTTTTCCAACAACTTTTCTATGACATGGAACTTTGAGACCCAAGACTTAATTTTTAAAGCTCTGACATCAATATTCAAGAACTGGCTTCTGCCTCAGAATGCCAACTAGCTCAGCAGTGTTTTATTTGCTCATCAAAAATCAGAATAAGGCAGACGTTGTCAATTATACAGCTATTACAGCTGCCAGGGTATTAAGTTAGCTTTCGAAATTCAGGAACAACTATAAACACAAGTGTAATGTATTTCAGTGAAAAGAACCTCTCCAAAGGAAGAGGCTCTTCTCAGCAAAGCAAGCTGGCTTGCTGTTAGAAGAGGAAAGAAAGTAGCACATTTTCTCCGCATTTCTTTCCAAAAAGAGGAGAAAGAGGCAGGAAGCAGCGTGCTTCAAAAGAATAGCAGCAACACCACAAGACCAGAGAAACTAATTGGACAGGCACAGGCATTAGAAGATGGGAGAACAAAGCAGAGCAGACAGCAGAAGAACAGTTAGGTTAGTAAGTCAGAAAACAGTTTTTAAAGCTCAAATGGTAGAGGTAGCTATGATAGAATATTTTGAAATGAAAGAGGCATCCTGCTCCTTAAAGGGCTAGAAAGCTCAGAACTACTTCTTGTGGTCTATGGAAGACACCTAAAAATGAACTAACTGGGATTCAACTTGAGGATAAAGTCAGACTAGTTAGCTAGCATCACCGTGAAGATAGTGCTCACCACTAATGGAAAAATAAGACCTTTTTATTCAGACTTAAAAGCTCAGTCTCTAGCATCTGCATGACTGACAATAACTGCATTTGTTTAATGACCTTGACCCACAATGACATTTCATTTAGTGTTAGTCTTATGAGAGGCTGGGATATTAGGATATTTCAATATCATCTGCTATGTTATTTGCTACTTCAAAAAAAAAAATACACAGCGAGCAAAGGGAGCTGATGAAGCAAGGTATTTATGTCCTAGAACATACTGTATACTGTCAGTATAGCATTTTGTTGTTCACTTTCAAACATTACTATGCACACAACACAGAAACATTTCATTAGATGGGCTGCCCACACTTGACAAATCATCTCACTGTCTTGATGTTTCTTCTCTGTTTACTGCTTCCAAGTACTCTCCAATATGAAATGCAAACCACTGAGCCCATCTGTTCTGCTTGTACCTGCCCAGCACAGTGGGGCCCTGATCCACAACTAAGTCCATAGAAGCAAACAATGCTGTGTTTGCTCTCCACAGCAAGACTGACTTGATAGATATATAAACTACTTGCCCAGTCCCAACTGAAGTCTAGATTTTAAGAAAACAGCATTTACAAAAGCTCAAAAGCAACAGAAAGTTTTGATTGCTTTCTATTTTAAGAATCTGAGTTAGCTGTTTTCCCAAAGGGTATTCAACTTGCACACTGAAGCTTTACGCCAGGAACTGAAAAAACATCAAAACTATCACTTAATCACCTAACATTCGTGTCACTTTTTTGCACAATTACTTTACTAATGATACTGTTGCAAAATGCTCAGGAAAACTGACCCTCACATACATTTTCACACATCTGGAGACGTTTCCCCATCAGTAGAGCCTATAGCTGATCGTGCAGCTAGAATAAGTTTTGTTCATGAAAAAGTACGAAAAATTACTAAAAAGGTAAGAAAAGGCAATGCAAATTTCAGCTACAAACCTTCATTGTTCCTAAGAAGTCTCAGTCTGTGCATAAATTACATTAAAGCTAGATTTCATTGTCCCATACACTGTTTAAGAGAGCAGCTAAAAAACAGAAGGCATTTCTTATTGCTGGAATACAAGTAGCAGTGCCCTGAAGCAAAAACAGGTGCACCCAAGAAGATTACTGAAAGCATTAAAAAGGTTTTTTTAAGACACCAGCAAACTACAGCAGGCACTGGCACAGACTGAGCACAGCCAGTGCCTAGCAGTCTGTAGCAAAGATCCACCCTAAGCCCTGATAGCAATCCATTAAATTATTTTTACAAAGATATACTGACGAAAAAACTTACTCTCAGGGTACGCTTACAGAAAAAGTTAATTTGAAAAACATTAAAACTTCTTACAGGTTAGCAATTTACGTAACACACAATAAATTACTTTTGGAATTGATTTACATTACACCAAAGAGCAATCTTGACCCTAGCTTTGTCATAAAGGTAAGTATAACCACTTCTGCAGAGATGCATGTGATCAGAAGAACATAAGTATCCCACCCACTGCAAAGTCAATTTCTTCCCCGTAGACATTTCAGATAAATAATAAGAAGGACTTGAAGCAATTCAGGATGAAAACTAGTAAGCCTAGTCAAGCCTAGGTTAACTCTAACAAGAGAGCAAGTGAATTGAACTGAAACTAAATAAATGTTCAACAGTTCTTGAAATCTCTTTTCAGTGACAGAAATAATTATTACCGTTAGCAGGTTCATATGGCTTTTTGTTTCAACATTCTCCAAAGAAAATCTCTAGAATCTATACAGCACTGAGAGAATGCCTTGTCAGCCTGGATGCGTTCCTGTGTGATCTGATCTAGGTGTTCCTGCTCCGGCAGGGGGATTGGACTAGATGATCTTTCGAGGTCCCTTCCAATCCCTAACATTCTGTGATTCTGTGAAAGAAATGTTTAAAGCGTTCCCTGGGGAAATGACAGCTATCATCTCAGAATACACTATCCTCCTGTTTACCCCTTGGAAGAAAATAAAAACCAAAACCCATGGTTAAGAAGTTGCAAAGGTCACATGGGTTAAAAATTCCTAAAGGCTGCTTTAAGTGGAAAAAAAAAAAA